>JBBMKA010005336.1:0-11673 GCA_037833695.1 Sechiopsis laciniata | reverse complement strand
CTCTGAGTCTGAGCGTGTTGTAGATAATGAGGGCAGTTGTTGGTTAGGTGTTGAGCTGATGTATGCATTTTTGTACTATAGGTGAGAATTTTTACTGAGTAATTCCCATTACTCATCCTTATTATTTTCCCCCTTTCAGGTAAGGAGCAAACCGTGGTGGCTGAGTTGGAGGCAACAAATGATCATGGGAAGAGACATGTGTCCTTTTTATTTTCTTTTGAATTTTCTACTCCACACGAACTATTTTAAATTGTTGTTGTTTGTTTTTTTTCGATTACTGTTCAAACGCTGAAACTTTACAGTTGTTTGAGAATTGTTTTTAAGCAAAAGCATGTTTGACTATTTTAATCTTATTTTTAATGAGTTGTTTTTATCATGCATGCTAGTAAAGTCCTACTAAAATTAGTTATTTTAGTTGGGTCTTTATACCATCGGAGTACTACACGGTTTCACACCTAACTGTTGGTTTATGTTTATTTTAATATTTTCATCTTTTTAATTATTTATTCCTTTTAGGATTAGATTAAATATTATTTTCTATCTTTTCATTTTATGACTAGGTAGTATCTTTTCCTTTTATTATTAGGTCTTTTTTTCCTTTATGATTAAATTGTATTTTTTTCTTTTATAATTAAGTCATCTCTTGTAGTCTATTTAAACTCATTGTTGGGTTCATTATTAAATGAACAATTTGAATTCCATCTTTTAACACTAACTTTCCTGTTTCGATCAAAATAAGTCAAGGACATACTTTCTTTGAGACAAAAAGATTCATTTCTTGCTTCTCATGACTTCAATACCCAAGAAATATTTTAGTCCCAAGATCTTTGGTACTAAGCTGTAGGAACTCGTAATTTTTAACTACGATTCTTAGCACATGCTGACTTCAAAATAGTTAGAAATATGCAATTTTAATTTTTCAAATTCAAATACTTGATAACCGCTCTTGTTGCATTTTATTTCAAATAATAAAATAACTAAAAGCCCTTGGCCAAGGTAGTTCCAAATACAATTTAAATAAATAAATAAAATTATGCAAAGATGCATCCATGCCCAACAGTTTAACAATAGTTGAATAGAAATAACAAGAGATCTATCGTAGCATGCCCAACAAATGAATGAAAAGAAATTCTATCCTATAAACTACTCAGACTAATGTAACAAACCCCACCCATGATCTCTTCAACACCTACCAGCTAACCGTCTCGGTGGTGTCTTTGATTACCTGTGGAAAAATAAAACCACAGAAAGGGTGAGTATAAAAGAATACCAAGTAAGAACTCCCCAATAGGGGTATAAGCACAAAGTAGAACTCATCATGTTAGCAATACATATATACTCTCGTCTCAACATAGCTTACTAACTGCCTGTGAATTTTGTTACATGTCTTTCTCAATCAATCAACTTTATTCTCAACTCAACTTAGCTTTTTTACTTGGTCATGAGGTTCGTTGCATGACTCTTTCTTGTTAGGCCCTTACGCACTCACCTAACTTTAGCAATAAAATTGGTTATGAAGTACGTTACACAACTCTCTTTTGAAGCCCTTGAGACACTCACCCATTCTAGATAATACTACTGGTCATGAAATTCGTTACACAACTATCTAGCTCAAACACAACTTTTCACTACTGGTGTACTAACGACACCAGTCTAGGTGATCCATGTACCTAACACTCGGTGCGTGTACGCAGACACCGCATGGTGCTGAAAACCAGTCAGGTGTAGGCCTACACAGACTGACCTAATCAAAGTCGAGATGCCTAAATCTCGAAGAAAGGTGTCCACTGAGTCACGGTCCTAGAGGCCCTCACTAGCGATCCGAGTTAGCCTGTTCACACCTATCACCCTAAGCTAAGATCCTTCTATAGCAGGCGTACACTATGATCAAGGCCCGCCTAAAAGGGATACAAACTAGGCATCATCGGAGGCGACATGTTACATCACATCCCCTACTATCGGCACGGGATTAAAATTCTCAACGACACCTACCCAATGAGACAACAATACGTCGTGTCTCTACAACCTCTAGATGATGCCAACTAAGAGTTCTATCACAAATGCTTATCAGCTCAATCTTAACAGATCACCAAACATGCTCAATAAGCTCAACACACATCCTAACGAGATACTAACATACATGATCTTGACTCGCTGTAACTAAATCGTGTCATCACAAACTAACTCACCCGCATACCAAGAGATCCACAGAACAACAATAAGAGTAACAACGTGCTAGAACCTCATAATCCTAGCATGCTTATAAGAATAATACAATTATAAAATCACATACAAGATCTACCTCGGGACCCCATAATCCCGAGGTACTAAGCATACAAGACATATTTAATAACTTAAAACGATAAATAGAGTGGTACCTTGGGATCCATAATCTCGAAACAACAATTTTATGGATCACAACAAATTAACCACTAACACATACTAGCAACCTACAAGAACCAACGATCCAGAACCAACAATCCAACATCAGGCCACAATCACATCTAACCACATTACATAGAGCGGCATAATGAATTTCACCTTGTGCAGGGTCCACACAACCCGGGTAGAGAATCCTTACCTATTTCAAAATACAGAACAATTAAGGAATTTTATTCTTGAGATGCAACCAACAGATCAACCAACAAAGCTGAAATGACCTAACAAATTATAACTAAAAATTAGTCTCAACATACCCAAAACCATTAACACAACGAACACTTTTAAATCTATAAAACAACCCACTAAACTTACCTAAAACCAAACTTGACACGGCTGTCCAATCTGGCGAGCCCGAAGAACCAAAACGAACGACGAACACATGTTTCAATCTGCCAAAACTCTACATCAGCGTCAAAACCCACAACAAAAATTGATTACCCGTGAGATCGGGGTTGTAAAAACTTACCCAAAATTGAATCAAGAAGAGATCGGCCACAAGTTACACGCTAAACTGCTGATTTAGTGCTGGACGGCTGCTGACGTGACTGACGATGAGGCGACGGAACGGTCGGTGGCTGAGCAGGGTCGACGGTGCAGCGCGGCAGCAGCTGGGATCGAGACGTGGCAGGGTGGCACACGTGGTGGTTTTCGAAAAGGGGAAGCGGGGTCGACAGCTATTGGTTCATGCGGAGTGAGCAAACACTGCTGGCGGCATGTGCGTTGTTGAGGTGAGGTACATTGGTAGTGTGGGGCACGTGTTTGTATAGGCGTGCGACAGTTGGAAGTCACAGAGTGCGTGCAGGAGTTGTTGACGGTGGTGATGGTTAGGCGGAGTCAGCAACGGCGAAACCTGAAGGCGATGGCGCAAAAAGCGACGGAGGTGCTAGCGGTGACTAGGGTTTGAAGGAGGTAAAGGTTGATGATGAAGAAGAAGAAAAAGAATGAGGTTTTTTTTTTTTATTTTTTATTTTTTTTTATTTAAATAAAACCCTTTTTAACATTATTTTAATATTTTAATAACCTACATGGCGTTTCCAATTAATCCATAAAAACTCACTCACCACTTAATTTCTTTTGAGCTTAAAAGAGAAAGAAAAAGAACTAAACCCCTTAATTTACTCTAAACCTCATTATCACCTAAACTTAATATTATTTATTTATTTATTTATTTTATTTTTTTACAAAACTTATCTCACAAATACGGGGCGTTAGAATGTTAGAACCCGTAATTTCTAACTACGTTTCCCACATCATGTTGACTCAAAAGAGCTTACAAACGTGCATAATTTAAATTTTGAAACTTCAAATAACTGCTCCTGCTGAGTTTATTTCGAAAAATAAATAAATGGAAAGCCCTTGGCCAAAGTGTTTATTTAAACAATTGAATTAATTAAATAAACGAAACAACAAGATAGAGACATCCATGCCTACAGTTAAACAATAATTTAAATAGAAAGCAACAGGAGTTTAAATCTTATAATGCCAACAATGAAATAATAGAACTGACATCTATCCTATCATTTAAACACTGACGTAGCAAGCTTCACCCATTATCAGTTTAGCATCTCCTAGCTAACCGTCTCGATGATGTCCCTGATTACCTGGTGGAAAAACCATAAAAATTGTGAGTATAAAAGAATACTCATTAAGAACTCCCCAACAGGGGTACAATGCACAAGGTAGATTCTAACATGCTAGTGATAACTCTCAACTAAAGCATATTTTAGGCTATTATTAAGTATATTAATCTTAAAAAATAGGAGAAATAAAGGTCAATAGTAGTCAATTTGCGAGTAAAAGCTATTAATAGTCGCATGCATACATAAAGTAGCATCGGAAGCATGGTTTTACGTTTTTAGCATAAAACTCGAATAAACTGTGCCCAATCAATGCTAATTGTAGGAAATACGAAGCTAAACTGCAGAAAGGACAAAACATCGCGAATGATGACCAGTAGCGCAAGAAGGCGCGAATTCAAAATGAAAACACGTTCGAAAAAGACACACCAACAAGGAAATAATCGAGAATCAATCAGAAATTAAGTTGGCCCCAATCAAATAAATTCCAGCAGAAATTAAGAGATCCTGCATTAATGGAGATTTTACAGCTTACTTCAACTTATCGGCCAATTAAATCAACTCTATAAATACCAAAGCAAGGAGTCGAGAAGTTTTTAGCGCCGTTGCTGGGGATTGATTATTAGAATTAGAGTTATTAGGAAGAAAGTAATTTTTATTGATTTAACGGTTGAAACTTGAATTTCAGGGTAACCGAGACTTAAGACACAACAACCAATAGGGAAGGAAGTCCCACAACCAAACATTACCACGAGCACGATAGATGGCATTCAATCACTTTGCGAATCAGCGATGGAACGATTACAATAACCCGCAGTATACACTACAATTTCAGTAACAAGGCTATGCAAAAGTGATCAATACAATACCATCTTGTTCAATATATCCTAACTGGGAATATCAATCACAGTTTAGGGAAGATCATATCAGCATGCCGCATCAGAACGGTCTTCAAAGAGTATGCAGCAACATGAGCAATATATGGGAGACTAGGAGTCATGAACCTATGCATTCTATGTACGATCATGGGCATTTTCTGCAAAACATAGCTTCAGAAGAAGAAGAGTAGCTAAGACGGAGAAAATGGATAAGGGATAATGGTATTATATCAGAACCTCAACAGCCCAACAATGAGCATAAAGCACCCCAGGAAGGATACACAGAAGCAAGCAACGTACGAGCAGAAGAGACATATTTAGAGGCTGATATACTAAGAAGTGTTTTAGAGGTAAATTTTTTCATTGAAGGAGAACTTTCATGGGAAGATTTCTGGCTACCCATGATCCAACGAGATAGAGAGGTCGCAAAATTACAGCTTGCAATGGAAAATGAGAAGGAACAAGAAAGACGTTTTCTGGAGTAGGAGGAAGCATGGGCAAAGTTCGCCGCTCTGGATGATGAAATCAAGGCAAGAGATGATGAGCAATTACAGAACATGCGATTTCAGCAATAGGAGGAAGCTTGGACAAAGTTCGCCACCCTAGAATCTGAAGCATGAGAATAACTAAAGAAACAAAAGAAGATAGTTCCAAAATTGAAACTGGGAAGCTTTCCAGTGATGAAAGTCAAGGCAAGGATGAAAGTCTTCCCCGAATCAGCACAATGAGTAATGAACCTACATATTTTTATGTCGAAGTTCTGCATCAACCCAGTAGGGGAGATGCAGAGTCAACTAGTTCGCAGGAAAAGGAGGAAAGCGCACTAGATGATAGGCTACTTGCAATGGTACCCATTATTCTCACGCTACCAGAACAAAATACACAGTAGGAATTGATCAGTCGAACAAGCGACATGTTGATAATTCAATTGAGCTACACATCTGTACAACAAATCCTATCCATGCTGATACTGATAGAACAACCACGCATCAAGATGCAAAATGAAAAAAGACAGGAGAAGGCTACCAAAGATGGCGCACTCCAAAGATATATAAATGGCCAAAGCAAGGAAATTGAGGGCAATGAAGAATTTAAGTTTGGGGGTGAGGGCAGCCCGAGGAGTGATAACAAAAAAAAAGGAGAGTTTATAAAATAAAGATCAACCTACTTTGGCAAAATAAGAAGGAAAAAGGAAAGGCGTATAAGCTTAAGGAAACCTTAAGTATTCCGCTATTTACGAATTAGCGTGATAGCTCTTAAATATAACATTATTTAGGCTAATATATTAATATATTATAAAAGTAGTTATGCATTAATTGAATAAACTTCAGAGTTAGAATAGCATTAAGATGGGAAATTCATATAAATAAGATGCATGCATGATTTATAAGCTTAAATATAAAAGGCTAAGGAAAGTAGCGCATTTTAGAGTAAAATGTGAATGTTAACTACTTTTTGTACGTAAATGCTAAAGATTCCATGCTGCGCTAATTTATTGCTATATCTACAGAAATTAGAAACATGGTTAGCATCGCATTCAAAGGAGAAGCGAAGGTCAAAATGCGCATCAGGACACTTTGGAGGTTGTAGACCACGGGATCATCCAAACAATATTTGCGAAGGACAAATATCCATTGTGAAAAAGAATTAATGCGAAGCGATGCAGAAATCAGAGCAATACGGATCTGAAAACATTGATGCGAAAACTGCAGATCAGATGTAAAAGTCTCAATAAGGAAAGAATCGGATGACGAGCTAATGCCAACTATCAGATGCAGAATAGACAAACTGCAATAATCATGGGATTCATGCCTTAATCAGCAAAAATGTGATTGACAAAATCAGAGAAAATCTGCCGCAAGAATTTGGGGATAAGCTGCCAAATATAAATTGCAATAAAATGGCAATAAAAGATATGTCCAAATCTAAATCCTTGACTTTCAAGTCGATTCCTTAGTCTCCAAGCATCATAAGCCTATAAAAAGGAGAAGAACCAAGAGAGAAAGTGTGCCTATTTTCAGAGTTCTTCTCCCACACTTGAGAGTAGGATTTCAAAGCGAAGTTCGTGTTCCTATTGACACAGAGTCCTGTTCTTCAAGTAGTCGTCACTATTTACCGCTTTCCAGTTTATCTTTTCTTTGTTTATTTTATGTTTTATTTATTTCTAACACCATTGGTTTCCTTTCGAACAGTTCTTGCATTTGAATTAATTCAGTATTCTTTTGCAATGACTTTCGCTTTATTCTTATTTATTCTTTTCCTTACTTTCATGTCTAGCTAAGCATCTTAGGCAAATGTTAAGGGTACGGGTTGTAAAAGCACGAGCTATGGTAAAGAGAGTTGTTAATTGAAGCATGATCAATTAGTATCTTAATTAAATAGTAAATGTTGACCGATCATCCACATGCACTAATAGGTTGTAAATCGGAAGAGGAAATAACTTAAGGCTAGTTTGCATGTTCAGTAGGTTAGTATTAAGTCTTTTGTACTTTAAATCGAAGTTTAGAGATAAATGTGTAACTACTACATACGCTGCACCGGTTGATAGTTACATTGAGTCGCAACGGAAGTTGGGCTTAATGCAAACGAAGCAGAAGCGGACGTTTGTTAGGCAAAGTATGACAATTACTACTTACCGCATTTTATCCTAGGAATTGCTAGATGCCTTCGATAACTTTAACCCGAACCTTACGTAGTTACTTTCGCATTTTAGTTTTATTTTCGCATTTAGATATAAAATACAACCAAAATCCCAACACCATTCATTTTACTTTCTTGCACGACTCTTAGATTAATTAAATGATTATAGACATCAATCCTAGCAGAGAACGATAAAATATAAATACTTATCACTCGTTGCACTTTCGACTGCTTATACTTGCGTGAATGCGATTCCAAAGCGTGAGGTTTTAGCAATAAAGTCTTATACTTAGAATTTATCATTAGTTTATTTATACCGCACCGAAAATTGCATCATAGCGCAAGCTTGAAATTCTTTTGCTTAAGTGAGTTGCTTGATGCTCAAGCGTTTTATTATAAGAACTACAGAATTTAATAGATATGAGTGCAACCCGAGAGGAATGCAGAAAGCATAACTGAAATCTTCAACAGATATAAGGGCCTGGATAAATATCTTAGCAGAGTAAGTTGGGCAAACTTAGACTAGAATTGATTGCGTGCGATTGATCAAGTGATAAGGAATAACTCTGATGAGGAACAATCTGTTAGTCAAAATACGAAAGACTTTAAGGTAAAACCTGAATCTTTGGGAAAGTTTGAAAACCAAAAGAAAGCAATTTTTCCGCTAAGAACATGATATGCAATGAGATTGTTGATTTAAGATTAAAAGAGAAAAAGCTTATTACTAGAATAGCAGTTATGTATTGCTTGGGACAAACAATAATTCAAGTTTGGGGGTGTAATAACTCTCAATTAGAGCATATTTTAGGCTGTTATTAAGTATATTAATCTTAAGAAATAGGAGAAATAAAGGTCAATAGTAGTCAATTTGCGAGTAAAAGCTATTAATAGTCGCATGCATACATAAAGTAGCATCGGAAGCATGGCTTCGCGTTTTTAGCATAAAACTTGAATAAATTGTGCCTAATCGATGCTAATTACAGGAAATATGAAGCTAAACTGCGGAAAGGACAAAACAGCCAAATGATGACCAGCAGCTCAAGAAGGCGTGAATTCAAAATGAAAATACATTCAAAAAAGACACGCCAACAAGAAAATAATCGAGAATCAATAAGAAATTAAGTTGGCGCCAATCAAACATTCCAACGGAAATTAAGAGATCCTGCATTAATGGAGATTTTACAGCTCACCTTAACTTGTCGGCCAAGTAAATCAACTTATAAATACCAAAGCAAGGAGCCGAGAAGAGGCGAGCTGATCGGTTGGCCATGAAGCCTATTGTGGAGAGAAGCAAGTGGTGGTGTTTGTAGGAGCTGATGATAAGGGGGCTGCACATCTTCAGTCGCACCAATTCCATTTTACTGTTTTTATTTAAGATTAGTTGTAGTTCTAAACATTAGTAGTTGCAATAAAATATCTGGTTTATACATCTTGCTTATGTTTATTACTATGCTATGCTATATGAGCTGCTAATGAATATTCATGATTAGGAACATGTTAGAAGTGTAGGTTAAAGAATTTTATACTACTGCATCTTTTTTTTTTAATGTACCAACTGGGAATTGAACCAGAGACCAAAGAGTAAACTGAAATTCAGTTCATCCTCACAGCCACTACTACATCTATTTACGTAATTATATATGTGCGTCGAATTAGCTACCCACGCATATAACTTGTGGTGAGTTCGGAAGAAGGAACCACGAGGTGACCCAGTAGGCTCTAATAGCTTGAGCGTAAATCTTTATATCATTTAGAGTGTTAGGAATAACCTCACTATTGCTTGCGTTGCTCTAAGATAGTATGGAGATCTCAGTGAGAGTTGGATCTGCCTAAATCATCAAGTATGAGGGTGTTTGTTCGAACTGGGAAGCAAGGTATTTGATAACTAGTTCTGCGTTTTTAATATCTCCGATGCTTGATTATTTATTTCTTCTCATTGTATTCATATTTATTTCTGTTACATTTGCATCACATTTAATTTAGTACCCAAAACAAACCACAAATCTCAACTATATGTTTTTTACTTTCTACATAACTCTCGTCTTAACTCTACTAATTCTAGAACATCAATCTTTGTGGGATTGATAATTTTATCACTTGCTTACTGCAATTCGACCGTGTCTACTTGCATATAATGCGATTCTGAGTCATATTTAGCAACAAGTCTCTCCGAACTAGTTACTGTACAATTATATTAACTCTCGAGTCGCACCGACTGCTCAGCAGTAGCTGCTCGGTTAGCTAGCAATGCATATCTATTCTCACTTTCACTTTTAACTTTTACTTGGTCATGAGATTCGTTACATGACTTGCTTGTGAGGCCATTGAGACACTCACACGTTCTAGATAATATGTTTGGTCATGTAAGAACCCGACTCTGAAATGGTCATAAAACCGGTTCTTACTCAACATGCAGGTTCAATATGTTCAAAATTAAAAATTAAAGACAACTGTAAGTTAAACAAATGTCAATTTATTCAAACAGAACCGTTCACAAATAAAACATAGTTAAGCCTCTAGCCAGAGTTATTCAAACAACTTAAAAACATGAAATCCTTTATAAATGAAACTATTCTGCATGCTGATTAAAGACAACAAATCAATTTTGATAGCGGACGCCCATGATCAATGCAGCTCCTCCTCTAGCCGTCCCGGTACTGTTCCAAGTTACATGGTGGAAAAAACACAGAAAATAAGGGGTGAGTACAAAGGCACTTAGTAAGAATCTCCAACCGGGGTATAGTACGAAACAACATATCATCTGACATCCAAGTATACAAGCAACAGTTACCAACACAAAACCCTGGAATGAGATGTCAATACAATCTCCTAGGTCATCGAAAGTCTCTAACTTTCGGCCTAGTGATCAGCTCAATAACTGATCCTGTACAGATATCCTCGAGGGTCTCATACCCTCGGCCAAATGACCAACTCAAAAGCTAACCCTAAAACAGATATCCTCGAAGGTCTCTTACCTTTGGCCTAAGTGACCGCTTAACAGCTGGTCCTGACCAGCTCTCCAAACTGGTCCTAGGACATTATAGAGAGTACCAGTGTCTGACTCTAGACTCGGAAGCCTTGTCACTAATCTACAATAGTGCAAGACCCTCGGCACTCGACTGTAGCAGCCTGAATACCACCGACACCTGAAGCTTAGAACCAGCTAAGGCAGGCTTACACCGTTGGAAGGGTTCTGCTCTAGCAGGCGACAGACTAGGCTTATGCCGGTGTGGTAGCTACTCCACACCCAACCGTCGGGGGTAAGGAATCTATCTTCATAGCCCGATTGGTGGGGACACGTACGTTGGTCCACTCTCAGCCTCTAGATGATGATAACCTAACAAGTTCTATTTAAGATTCATAAACCCTGTTTCTTAACATTCAAACGTGTTCAACAACAAATAAACCCTAGCATGGTACTACGAGCTTACACAGAAATCACATCGCATGCTAGAAGAACAAACCTAGCATGGCACTAACATGAGAAACAGGAACAATCATGCTAGTAGAAACAGTACAACATACATTCCTATCCACTATCATGCTCGTAAACAGTACACATGCAACAAGAACACAATCAATGAATATTTCGCAGGGTCCACACAACCCCGGTAAGAAATCCTTACTTGGAAAATAAGCAGAAAATACAGTAGATAAATGGTGCTCCTTGAGCTGCAAAACCAACATAAACCTAAGCAGAAATAAAAGCAAGCACAATTAAATAACACTCGAACAGCTGTACGAAACTAAATAACCAACACAACGCTCGGAAAGGAAATTACCCTAAACCGAACATAAGGCAGCTCAGCAGCAAGGCTCTCTGCCAAGGGCGAGCGAAGCTGTTCGTGCGACTTTGGCAAGACGAGGCTGCGTGCTATAGCGAAGGCGACCCAGAGCGGCTGGCCTCGGCAACGTGTGCGCGAACGGGATCAAGCGGCAAGAGCCAAGGCGTGCGGCTTCACAGGCGCGAACTAGACGACGCGAGGGCGAGTGATCGGAGGCAGACGTGCAGTTAGGTTAAAGGGCTAGCGGCACAGCGAGAGGACAGTGATAACTCTAAAGAATTGAGAGTTAATTTGGCTTAAAAGAATATATTTTTATCAAGAATTTGCTATAATAAGATAATTTATTAATGA
>JBBMKA010005335.1:0-11674 GCA_037833695.1 Sechiopsis laciniata | reverse complement strand
ATTTTAAGGAAAATTTATAGTCAATATTCATAAAAATATTTAATAAAAATATAAGGTTTAGATAAACTGGCACGTAGTTTAGATAAACGGGCACGCAGGTTTAGGTACACCGTTTATAATAAACGATGGGGCAAACACGGGTTGAGTTATTATAACCAATCCAGCCGTTTATATAAACGGTGCCCCAAACATACCCTAATATATTATATTAATTGGACTTTTGTATTTCTTGTTTTGGCGTATTTTTTGTTTTGTTTTTACTTTTTTTTTAGATTACAACAATTGAGTGTGGGAAATTCGAATTCATGATCTTTTGATCATTGGATGTACACTAATGCCGTTTAACAATGACTCTTGATGGCAAAAAAAAAAGTGGACTTGACCTAACGATAATGATATATATCTCTCAAATAAGAAATCGTAGATTTAAATGTTCAACCTTTAACTATTGTACAAAAATAACATACAAACACAAAAATCTACTAAATATTTTAAATTTCAAATGAAGCTTTACAATTCAAAAGTTGAGTTAAGTCAGATTTGGACATTATTATGAATTACCTTAGCACAGGCAATGTCTGTTTTAACACTAGCAGTATCAGTCCCAAGCCTTAAACCACCTCCATGTCAAGAAGCAAACAAAGAGAACTGCAAACAACAGGCCACCAAATTACAGCTAGCCGTGTTCTTCGGCTCCCTCTACTTGTTGGCAGTTGCCTCGGGTGGGACGAAACCGAACATCTCGACATTAGGAGCGGACCAGTTCGACGATTTCGATCCGAAAGAGAAGGCTCAAAAGCTGGCCTTCTTCAACTGGTGGCTGTTCACTGTTTTCTCTGGCATTCTGTTTGCCTCCACCATTTTGGTTTACATTCAAGACAATGTGGGTTGGGGCTTGGGATATGGCATTCCCACTATTGGTGTTGCATTTGCCATTCTTATATTTGTTTGTGGCACTCCATTTTATAGGCACAAATTAATTTCCTATAAAGGAGGCCCTTTTATTAGAATGGCTAATGTAATTGTTGCTGCTGCTTGGAATTGGAGCCTCCCTCTCCCTAATGACCCAAAGGAACTTTATGAGCTTGAGCCTCAACATTACTCCAACAGTACAATTTTCAAGATTGATACCACCCCATCCTTGAGGTAACAATCACTAAAACTAGAGTTCCTTTTTTGGTTCTTGAACTTTCAATTTCGAACAATTGTTTGTGTGTTACGTAAGCATTAAATTTGTTGTGACAAAAACAAATGTCGACAAGCAAAGAATAAAAGAATGAGAAGATCAATACATAGATTTACATAGTTCACTAACTGTGTTCATTAGGTCCACGTGGTTATAAAATTTGTTTTACCAATAAAAATATAACATAACACCGAGATAAAAAGGCATAAAGATTTAAAGATAGTTTATATATGTTGCATCCCTCTTAAATCCTTAACTGAATATACCTACGATAAAGTTCATCGTAATCTCCATATAACCCTAAACTGTTAAGCTATGTTTGGAGCACTGATTGGGTTATTATAACGATGAATTATTATAAACCGTGTTTGAGATGCATGTTATTTATGATTAGAGTTATAATAAATAGTGTTTGAGTGTAAGTTAATATAATAGGAAAGAGGAAATGATTAATCTCAAACAAGGCATGGATCATGTAAATCGGTGACAGAGAATATATGAAATGGTGTCTTGGATTTGGGCCAACACACCGATTACTATAACAAGTAGGACAAACGTAGGTTGGGTTATGGTAACTTAAGCCCCATCTGCATTAAACAGCTCCAAAACTTAGCCTTAGTTTCCGTACTAGGTCCTTTGAAGCGCTAAATAACTGATTTAAGGCATTCCAACAAAAAGTAATGATAACACTTTTTTTGAAGTATATGGACTCTTTTGACAGTTTTGGAAATAAAATTACAATTTAGGTGCAGTTAGTTTTGGAAATAACTAGGGGCTGTGTTGAATGATTAAATTTGTGTAAGGAATAATGATGCATGGTATTATATGTAGGTTTCTGAACAAGGCTGCTATAAGAACTAATGCAAGTCATTCATGGAGGTTATGCTCATTGACCCAAGTGGAGGAGACAAAACAAATGCTGAGAATGATACCAATTCTGATATGCACATTCATGCCTAGCACAATGGTGGCACAAACACACACCCTTTTCATCAAACAAGGAACCACGCTCGATCGAAGCATCGGCAACCACTTCGAAGTCCCCCCTGCAAGTTTGTATGCTTTTGTTACCATCTCCATGCTCGTCTCCATTGTCATCTATGACAGGTTTGCCCAATTCTGTTTCTAAACATTATCTTCTTAAGTCTAGCTCGTTTTCCTTTTTTGTCTCTTTGTGCTCAAGTGAAAGGATTTGAACATCTGACTTATTGGTTGATAGTATATATACATTAACTAATTGAGCTATGTTAAAATTATTAAGGGAATTGTTAAGAGACGACAAACCTACCCGAATCTCCATATTGGTATGATATTGTCCACTTTGGGTATAGACTCTCATGGCTTTGTTTTTTGTTTCACCCAAAAGGCCGCATATTAATAGAGATGTTTGTCTCTACCCCTTATTTAACCAATGCGGGATTACTACACCACTTTGTTTGTATTCCCAACAAGGATGTTTGGGACAAGGAGAAGGAGAATGATTCCATAATCAATACTCATTCTCTTCATAACCACTTTTCATTCCTCCATATTCACTATTTTGTTCTATCATATTCATGCTTTGCACCCAAAACACAAGTAATAGTCCTTTCATAATCATTTTTTCACCTCAAACACTGTTAATCATTCTTCATGTTAATCATGTATTTCCATTCTCTCACAGTCATTTCCATTCTTCCTGTCTCAAATGACCTTTAAAGGATTTTTCTTTATCTATGGAATTCGCAGTAGAGTTCGAAAATAGTGACCAATACGATCATGTTCTTTAAAAGCACATAGGTGAAAAGGGGTTCTTTGAAATTAACTTAAAAGTCAAAATTTATATTTTCATTCTTGAGACAGGATGTTTGTGAGAATAATGCAAAAAGTGACCAAAAATCCAAGAGGAATCACAATGGTACAAAGAATGGGGCTTGGATTGATCTGTCATGTGCTGGTAATGACAGTGGCTTCTAGAGTAGAAAGGCACAGACTTGAAGTTGCAAGAGCAAATGGGTTTGTGCAAAATGGAGGACATGAACAACTTCCCTTAACCATTTTTACTTTGCTCCCTCAGTTCATTCTAATGGGGATTGCTGATGCATTGCTTCAAATAGCCAACACTGAGTTCTTCTATGATCAAGCCCCAGAAAGCATGAAGAGTTTAGGCAGTTCTTACACGTCGACTTCTCTCGGAATCGGGAACTTCCTCAGCAGTTTTATACTATCAACAGTTTCTGACATTACCAAAAAACATGGGAATGGTTGGATTTTGAACAACTTGAATACTTCTCGTCTTGATTACTTCTATGCCTTACTTGCTGTCATGAGTGCTGTTAACTTCTTCCTGTTTTTGGTCATATCCCATTTCTATGAGTACAAAGCTGAAGTCTCTGACTCGATCAAAGTTCTCACCGATGAACTCGAGAAGAAGAATTTCAAAGGCATCCAACCAACCGGATGAAAAATAAAAGTTAAGGCCTGCTGAAAAGTGAAAAAGATATCAATGTGCCTAAGACAAAGTTATGATTGTACAAATATATTTGTTTTGGTTCATTAATTTCATTGACAATGTATTGCTCTTGTTATTGTTACATTTTTAGATTTCCCTTTTCATTTCATTATCTACCTTAATCATTTTAATATTTTTTCTAGAAATATAGATGGTTTTTAGTAGTTTAAATTGGTATGAAATATGTCTCCCTCAATTTTTTTTTTCCAAACTTCATTTAAAGTTGGTATACTACACACACATACTCTATCTCTCTGTTTTTCCTGTTTTCTCTCTGCTTTATGATGTACAAAGAATGGTTCATCTTCTTTTTGCTAAGTGGAATGTTCTCTTTAAGAATTGATTGGCAACTCGATCATTACGGTGGCACAAAACCCGTAAGATGGTGTTCGGATTGGCTCTATTCCATCGTCCGGTCGTTGGAGGCATTGGTAGCTTTTGTCCAGCACCCACAACTCCTATTCCACTTGTTTCACAAGTCACAATGCTGAAATCTTCCACCAGTTGTTCAGTACCTTGGTTCATCAATGCTATTACTCCTTCAACTGCCTCGGCTTCTCGCTCGACAATATTCTCTGCAATCAATCCCTCTCCACATGCACAGAATAATTTTTTCAAGCTTTCGAAATCCTCCTCGATCATCTCGTGGTCGGAACGGTAGTACACTCTTGAGGCTCCTCCGGCTAGCAGAACCATTAAAAATGCTTCAAAAGAGGCTTTCATCACTTCTTTCATTGCTAAAGACTGAGCTCTATCCGTCACAATTGCAGACAATAAGGTAAGATTTTGTTTCAATACACGCAATGCTGGTCGAATCCGTGCATTCGCTACATAGCCCGTGTATAAGCAATCGTAGAAGACAGAACTTGAATCAAGGAATATCATTCGATAAGCAGCTACTTCTGATACATGTAGACAAGTTGATTCGATGTCCGAGTTTGCAAGTTCAAAGTAAGATGAGTTTCTATATGATCTAGAACTGTTAGAACGACTGTCGGTTGAAGGAGTGACTCTAGGAGAAACGGATAGAACTTTATCAAGTGAGTGTAGGTGAGAATACAAATAATGCAATGTGTTTAGGCGAATGTATAGGCGTTGTGTTCCACGACTTGTCGACGGTCGCGGATGATGACCTTCATGAAAACCAATACGATGCATTTCTTCTCCACCAACACGACAAGGTGTAGCTTTCTTCAACAACTTGACGAGCTTCGAATCTCGGCTACACCGCGTTAAAGGAGGAAGCTGTGGGAGGTAACTTTGCTTTGAACCTGAAATAGGAAGATGTTTAAGAAGTTGGAAAATGTTGCAAAGTTGATTTTGATATTTACTTGAAGAGTAGTAATAGCATATGTAATTGTTACCACATGATGCCACAAATGTGATATATGTTTGGAAGATACGTTCTAAACCAGCAGCTAGATCTTGAACCAAATCTTCAGTAACTCCAATAGGAATTTGAAAGAATTCCTCCACAGTTTCCTTAGCTAACTTCATCAACTCCACAGCCGACTGCGCGTATGGTTCCGTTTTCGACTTCGGATTCCAAGTCTGCAGGAAACAAAAAATATTGAAATATATTAGTTGTTCCTAACTTCAATTGTCAAGTTGAAAAACACTATCATTGTTCTCACTCACTTCTGATTCTCTTGCTTTGTTAAGACACTCTTTTTGTTTCTTTAGCCTCTCATCAATCCATTTTTTCAAGAGATTCATTATGATGGAATCAACTTCAAAAGGAATCATCTCTCTAACAATCGATTTGCCGCCGTCATCGCAGTCAACGGAATCCTCAACCACCATTTGAACTAGCACCTTCTCTAATTTTCCAGCCCTATGTAAAACGTCTATCGTCTCACTGGTCAATGTTGGCACACCGCCTAAATATTGCTTCAACACGGTACCATAGCAGTTATGCAATGTAACTGCTGCAACTCCCACTGCAGTTGGATGCCATTTCTTTAATATATGGCTGAAGCTTTCCCTCTCTTTTAATGCCAAATCCTCTGTTTCTTTGGCCAACTGAAGTAGTGCCTCACTCACCTCATCTTTTATATCATTGATATTCCCATTCTCAAGTACCTAAATTTCAATGAAATTGTAATGAATGAACACATTATAATCATCAATTAAAGATACTAATGGATGAGATGAGAACCTTGGCAAATGCATTCCTAACCGAACATCGGATATAATAATCGACACGGTCGCCCGATGAATCCACCACTTGTACATCTCCTTGGTCTTTTTTTTCGCCTTCTGTGATAGTAACATCTTCACCTAGAATCTTTGATGCAGATAAGGCCAAGGGAAGAAGGTTATCTACCTGACCAACTGTCCCCCTTTGGAAGTAATCATGGTAATGAAGTAACCTCTTCTCCGCCCAACCTTGCATCGAAGACAATGCCGACGACAAAAGTTTAACGTAAACCGCCTCTCGATCTGGCTTCTTGGCGTCATTGGCTACCTCTGCCAACATGGCATGAGCAGCACAAAGAAGATCTGGCTCAAGTTGTGCTGTCACAACATATTGTTGAAACAACACCCATGTGAAACACACATTATGGACTGGTCTGGTGATTCCCAGCGTCGACCACGTCTTCTTCATTAGTTCGAGAAGTTCATCGACCTCGTCGAGTACTAACGTCTCGTCCCTGATATCGAAGATGGATTGGAGAAGAGCAATGTAGATGTGAATGTTGACAGGGAAGCCATCAGCCCAATGGCACACATCGGTGGGAGCACCGTTGGCGCTGCGCCAAGACAAGGACACGACAGAATTGCAAAGCGTTCTCATGGTGTCGGAGTTCTTCCCAGTATCAATAGGCTTCGATTCACACATGCGAATGATCTCTCGAAAGCGCATTGCAAATGTGTTCGATTTATCGAGTGGAACGGAAGGATGAAGAAGAAGCCCTGCCTCTAGGATCTTGAGTTGTCGTTTCTGCCATACATGGTATTCATTTGTATCATTAAATTCTGATGGCTTTAAATGGCGTAAAAGCTCCAATGGAAGAATTATTGTCTCTGCTCGTCTTCCCATCTGATTATACAAACCAAAAAGCTATATTAGAATAAAAAAATTTCTCATACAACAAGAGAACAAAAATGGGCATTCAAGTATAAATAAGAAATGTACTTGGCCAACAAGAGTTCTCATGAGAGTCTTCCTAAGCCGGTTATCACTTTGTTCTGTAATCTTCATCTGTTGTCTCATAATCTCTGCTGACGTCATCGGTCGACGCGGTCTCGGCGAAGGCAGAGTAAAAAAAGCAGGGCTTGATCCACTAGAGCCATGGGAGCTTGGGGACGACGGGTTGGATCCACTGCTACCTCCGGCCGACATTCTTCTTGATGGCGATCGCTTCAACATCTTCAACCCAAGTGCGCGCTTGACCCGACTCGTCGGTGTCATTACCAACGCATTCTGCTTCGGCCCAGTCGCCCCATCTGTGTTGTCATGATTAGAAGAGGAGTAAAATGCGAGAGCGTTCCTTCCTCCAAACCCCGGGGAAGAGCGGCAAGCCGTGAAAAAGATCTCGTAGGCAGTCGCACGGATGTCATCACGATCGATTCCATCGAGCTTGTTGAAGGGCCACACAAGATCGTTCTCGAAAACGTCGACGTGGTAGTCCGGCCGGGGGACCGAGAGGAACCCGGATAGAGACTCACGACGGACGTTGTGGCTAAACCCCATTTGGGAGGAGTAGAACGATCTCAAATTCTCTCCCCCTCTCCCTTTGTTTTTGTCTCCTTTGTTTCTTAGTTAATGGAGAGAAGTGGAAGAGGAGGGTCCCTTTTCTTTTATAACAGAGCCCTTCGAAATTATGGTTTCTTTTTTATTTTTATTTTGTTAGTTATTTGACTTAGAACAGAGAGAAATGTGGCTGATCCAGCATTGTCCATCACAAAACTCTACGAAAAACAGGGAGATGGGGATAAAAACAGCCATAAATTTCAACAACAAAGAAAAAAAAAAAAAAAATCTCTTTTTTTTCCTCCTACTATTTACTGATTCATAAAGGGTTTTACTAAAAATAAGTAAAGGTTTGAGATTTGGATCTATTTTCTGCAAAAGAACGACAGTATTTGATGCTCGTTTTCTGGTTTATTTAAGATCAGTTACATTTCATTTCATTACAACCCTTTTCATATATATGTGTGGATTACTTTAACTGATCAATCCATCATAAAAGAAGACAGAGTAAAGGAACTGTCCATAAAAGGTTACAAATTAAGGCTGCATCTTAGGTTTCATATGTTTTGTTTTGTTCAATTGTATTGCTAATTAGTCAATAGAGTATTTGTCTTATATTCATGTTTTTCTCTTCGAGTTGGCTTATGACCTATTTTCATGAGCGATCTATGCTTTTGTTAGTTTCTTATATTCATGTTTATTTAAAATTTGATGAGTTGGCAAAAAAAAAAAAAAGAAAGAATGATGGGTTAATTTTTTTTTTTTTTTTTTTTAACTCAAGGGACTGTTTTTAAGCTTTTTAGAAAAAAGGACCAAAATGAAATAAAAAATTATAATTGAGGGACCAAAATGGTATTTTAACCAATTTGAAATTTATCTAACACAACAAAATTGAAATTCTTTGAAGCTTAAATAGAGGTTGGATTTTGAATCTCTTGGATATATCAGGTAGAACAATGCATGTTCAATCATGCAGCTTTAACTTGAAGGAATGGTTTTTAATCATGGAAAGTTCGGAAAACGTGATGATGAGATTCTTGAGTTGCTGATTATATAGCAACACTACTGCCAATTTGTGATTAAAAGATAACAGTCGACAAAAACGTTTGTGAAATCTCGAGATCCGGAGCTATAAAGAATAGAAAGAAAGGGTATATATAGATGCTTATTAACCATGATAAGTAGAGAGAAAATTCCAAGTTTTTGTACTACACAATGTATTCTTCTGCATTGTCAAATGCTTAACTAATCTGAATGTTTGTTATATAATAACATCATTATCAGCATCATTCATATAGAATATATCACTTGGAAGGTGATCTTACAAACTCGAAAATTGAAACACTACAAGATGTCACGGGGGACACATCGCCAAACGCCGCAAGGGAAAACAACATATTAATCTGTTGATCTTTGAACTCGTCGTAGTAGCAAAGCAATCGGTATGCAGTCAGAACACCACCAATGGCTATCAGTTTAGCAGTAAAGCATCTAAATAGTTCTTGTCATTATACACTAATATTTGTTGTAAAAATCTACATAATTATACAGCTGCAAGAATCGCCCTCCTCGTCCCCGGAGTCGCTCACATCGCTGCAGAAACACACAGAGAGACCAAACCAAATTATGAATCTATAAGAGCAAGGAAATACTCAGTTCAGAATAACGTCCATCGCGTTCAAAGCAAATAGCTAAGCACTCGTTTCGAATGACTTTCTAACTATGCAAAAACACTTTAACAATATCCCTCAATACACTTGAAAAGTACTTTTTTAAGCATTTAAAAAGTCATTTCAAACCGTCAATTAGGTCGAAACCATCACCCAAATGAAGCTAAACGTACAACAGATACAAGCATCATATCCCTCAATACAAGGCATTTCAAGTAGATTATAACGAAAGCAATAGATGTCCGTTGTCATAACAAAAGATTATCATCAATGCAATAGAAAAACCAAAAAGAACAGACCATTTCAACTTTTTTTACTTTAAAACTGAGAATCATAGTCTCACCCAACTACATATCCGGGACATCCGCGCCCGTCCCAAAGTCCTAGACCCGAGAGACAACAATTAAAATCACTACCAATGAGGCCGTCCTTAAGGACAGCAATACAACAAGCATTCTAAAATAAGATAGTCAGAGCTGAACTCAAAGTTTCAAATTCAATTGTCAGTTTCCAAATAAAGAAATTTCAACTCAACAGCAACTTAATGCCCCATTCTAGATTTCAATGCTCAAAATGTAAAAAAAGAGACTAAAAATAGACAACCCATCTTCACCAAACAACATAAAACAAACCAAAAACATCATGAAAATGTACAAAAAAATAAACAAAAAATCTTGCTACCTCGGTTGAAACTCCAAAATCTCCGCTAGGTTATTACCATTACTATCATTCCACCGGACTTTCATCCTCGGCTTATCCAATTTCCTCGACATTCCACCGCGCCGCGGTGGCAGTAACGCATTCGATTCACTGCAATCTTCGCCGTTACTGGAATCCCCAACTTCTCCGGCAGCCACAGAATCCACAGTCTCCTCTTTGCAGCCATTAACATCCTTAGAATCGCCACCCATAGCTCAAAATCTCTCAAACTACAAATCGAATCGGAAACTTGCCCTATCAGCTACGCCAAAAATAAGACAAAAATTTCAGATTTCTGAAACGAATCATCTCAGAAATCAAATTCATCCAAATCCCCAGAAAGCAATTTCACAATCCAGCCACTGGAAACTCAAATTCAACAACTGGGTCAACGCTCACTGGTTCAAAAACCCCTCTTTGGAAAGTAAAAATCCCCGATCTAAAATGTTAACCAAACAAAGAAGAAAGTGGATTAGAAATTAGAATAGATAGATTTTCTCGAGAAAGTGACGGAAAATTAAACCCAAACAGAAAAAAAAAAAAGAAAGAAAAAAGGGGGTTGGCAAATATAACATAACGGAACGAAATTTTAACTCAAAATTGTGAATTTGCAATTGGAGCGGTGATTGTCCAAATCAGAGAGAAGAAAAGTGTTTACTTTTCTGTGATTGGTCAGTAGTGGTGTCGAATAATGTTGTGAAATCGGACGGTTGAGATTTGATAGATATGTGGGTCCCAGTGGCGGGTGTTCGTTAAATCCGTTGCTCATATACTGTCGGTTTTTGGATCTTGTTTCTATTCTATTTGTGTTGTTTTTCTACGTTAATTTGATGTTGTCGATGTGGAGTTGTTTTTGGATCATAATTAGTAATTTAGTACTTTGAAATTAGTTATTGGGATTTCCATCATTCCCTATCTTAGTAACCATAATGTATGTAAATGTATAATATTATGTGGGTTTGTTGGAGAATAACTATGTCCATTTCTTGGTGTTTATGGGAAACGTGTGTAATTTGATTGTAATTTAAGTAATTGATTTAATGTAATTTCATGAGAGTGATATCTTTTGCATTTTCTAGGTTACTATAAAATTTTGTTTTTCCAGATGGGGTAGGTGCTAGAATTCTTGGAATTTAGAGAAAAATGAGACCAACTATTCTTATTTATTAAGTTGATCAATTAAACTATGAAATAATTTTTTTAGATATGGTTAGCATGAACGTTTCTTAAAGTTTGATTCATACCTATTATGTATTAATCTCCTAAGAAGTAATAAGTTTTTGTCATAACTACATGTCGATTGAATTATTGTTTTTATTATTTTTATGTATATATTTGAACATTTTAACATTTTAACATTTCAAGACTAAATCTATTTTTATAGGTAGAGTAATGTTAGGTTCTTTTTTCATACTTAGTCATGCACAAACGTGATCGGTTAGAAATTGATCTAATTTGGCATAACAAAAATGGGCCTAGAAAATAGGGTGTTCCATGACCAATAAAGATTGGAAGTAATTGAGTAGATAATAGCTTAGCTTCTCCAACCATATATTCATCCATGGGAGCCACACTTTATCAGGTTGAAGAAAATTATTAAACTCAAATGCGCGCGTGAACTACATGAAACAACGTCAAAAGTTTAATACATCACCTTAAATTTGAGTCAATTCACCAATTATTATAACCAATAAGTCTAATTTTATCATATACTTTCAATTAAACTTAAAATTTGTTTCTACTATCCTTTATAATTAACTTTTTAAATACATTCTTACATACATACATATGCATACACACATACAATATACATACATCTATAGGTTCATATATACATACATACTATATACGCGCGTGTATATATATATATATATATATATATATATATTTTTTTTTTTTTTTTTTTTTTTTTTTTTTTTTTTTTTTTTTCC
>JBBMKA010005334.1:0-11674 GCA_037833695.1 Sechiopsis laciniata | reverse complement strand
ATATATTCAGTGAATTTTTTTTCGATTTCGTTCCAGTTCCGATAGGGGCGGGTCCCTCACCCGCGGGAAAAATGGAATCTCCATGTTGACGATAGTTTGTCAAGAAGTTGGAATTTACATTTCCCAATGCAGAAAAAGAAAAATCCCAATTTGGTCAATAAATTGCAGATTAAATCATCTATAACAGACATATCCATTTAAATTGACCAATGTTTTCTTTCAAAAATAGTTTTTTCTTTCCAAATTTAATATATATATATATTTTTTATAGTCAATCATGTCTGTTAAAAAATAATAATAACAATAATTATGATCAATCGTGAATGTTGGTTTCGTTTAAGACAGATTAGGTTAGAGATTTTTTTTTATCAATTTAAAATTTGGGGTTGATCAATTCTCTAATTTGTTCAATTCCATGTATTAGAACAACTCGACTTTATATTTTTAAATTGGATTGAGTTCTCGGGTTGTGTTACTCTCTTCTTTCATGTATAAAACAATTATGTGTATACCTCATAAATATATAAATAAATAAGATGAATGATATTGTACTTGAACCTAGATTACTTATTTCTTTTTTTTCTTCTTTTTGAGAATAGATTACTTATCATGTTAATGCATGTTATTTATCAAATATGCTAATAACTTATCTTATTAATTAATTTCACACACATATTATATAGTATTTCTTAGTTTGGGCTGAGTTGGGTTAAATGAGACAAAAATTAGTAAATCTTAAAACCAACTTAACCTAATGAAAATTATAAAATCATAACTCAATTTAACCCAACCATTATAATTAAGGTTGGGTAGTCCGAATTTCTAGCATTCGTTTTGTACACCTCTAATTTTATTTGATTTGAGGCACATATTGTTTTTTTTTTTTTTTTAAATTAATAGAAATGATTAGATAATATGAGATTCCACCGCAAAATTAATTGACAATGAGTGGAATAACTCATATTTCTTTTATATTGTTATGAGTTCTTCACTATTTTTTATATGAGATCCTAATAGAAATAATATTTTTTTCATTCTTAAGAATGAAACTATTTTTTCTCAACAAAAAAAAAAAAACTATGAAACTATTTTATTATTTTAACAACCACTCTTTTACTAAAATAGCATAAACCATCATGTTTAATTTAACTTAATTTTTAAGAGGCGACGCATAAACCATCATATTTAATTAACTTTAAAAACCCATTTAAAATATTATTTTTTAAAGTGATGTCACGAATTTTGATTCATACTACCTTATAGAAATTAGGGTTTATAGTGATCGATATTGACCCAAGTTTTGAAACCCCAAATGGACTTAGACAAGTCATTGCCAAACACCAACCTTTTTTCCAAAATTACGAAACGCAATCAATATATATATATTAAATACAACCAAACACGGTCTTAATAATCTTCAAACGGATACTATATATAAATATATTTTTTTCCCATTAAATGCATTTTTATTACAAAATATTGCATATAGAATTAATTATAAACTTCTCACCTAATATCTTTTGACTAATGGGGTTTTTATATTTTCATCATCTACTTTTTCTAAATGTCTAATAGATGTTAGGATGGTGGAAGATGATATTTTGTTATGATTTCTTTTCGAAGATATATTTTGTTATAAATTAATAGAGAATAAAACCAAAAGAGATGAGAATTGAAGGATGTGAGTAATTATTGAAAACAAAATAAACACACCAAAGTTAAAAGTACATTTGGAAGTTTGTTGAATTTTAGTTTAATTACCAACGAGAGTAACTCTACCGGCATCTTGTACAATCTAATAACCATGAGATTATAGGTTCAAATCTCTCTTTTTCTAATATTTTTATATATATAAAAAATAATAATGTATTTTTAAGCGTGTAATTTTACTCGCTATATTTACGATAAAACTTAAATATGATAGGTTTCTTTGTGGTTTTTTTAAAAAAAATAAAATTACTCTCTTGAGTTTCTTTTCAAAAAAAATCCTTAATATATTTACATTGTGTATTACAATAACATTATTATTATTGGACCATTAATGTGAATTTCAAAATTACTATATGAATTAGTTTTAAAATTTAATAAAAATTTAGTGACTAAAATTGAAAATTTAAAAATACAGTTACTACAACTGGAAAAAATCAAATCTAAAAGTATAATAACAAAAAAAAAAAGGTACAACTACCTAAACAAAATTATATAAAAAAAGAGAGAGTTAATATAAAATCGCCTAAGATGCTATCAACTTCATTATAGAGCATATACATGTTTAGCTTGGCTTTTGTTTATTAATAATTTTCAACAAAATGAGAATTTGAATCAATATATGTAATTACTTTTTGGTTGAAAGTATAATGTGTTAACCCTTTGAAGAAATGTGTTAACCAATAGAGTATGGTATTTAAATTAATCTAAAAAAACTCTAAATTTAAATAAAATGGTACATAATGTCAAAAAATAATTAAATTTACTTTTAGAGACTAGTCACGAGCACTCTTTACAATATTATATTTGTGGAAAATTTAGTATTTTAAGTTGGTCAATGTTAGGATGTTTTATAGCTTAGTTTGAACATTATAATTTGTTGTTCAACCACTTTCTTACCATCTTAAGTTTGGTTTGGTGTTAATCCATTTTTACTTCATAATCACTGGTTTGATCCTTGGAATCGGTATTTGTAATCTCTCTCTTCCAACTTGTACTAAAAAAACCACCTTAAATTTGTTTGGGCATTTATGAGTTAAATAATAATAATAATAATAATAATGAGACTTTGAACATCACTTTGGTTCAACTTTATGTGATTCCTACATGGGTTCACAAAGTTGTAAATTGTAAAGTTTGACTTTTTGTGTAAGTTAATTGTTGAACTTTTTTGTCATTTTCCTTTCTTATCATTAAATTATCAATACATCCATTTTATGACTAACAAGGGCATAATTCAATTCATTTAAGCATACACTTAAAAAAAAAATTATAATGTTCTTGTGGAACTAAAGAAAATAAAGAAGTCCACGAGGCTGTTCTTAATCCAAAACAAACGTATATAAAGTTGAAAAAAAAAAACAAAAAAACTAGGTACTTGTTATTGAGGTTAATGGTTTAATTATTTGGTGACAAAAGACAAAATTTGACCATATGCAATTAACAAGGTAGTGGGACCAATAATAATAATAATAATAAAGTCTATTGCAAACTCTGAGATTTACAACTCAATGTTAAAAAAAAAAAAGAGAATATAAGTTTTCTTTACAACTCTTGCTAAAAAAAAAAGAGAATATAAGTTTTCTTTACAACTCTTTTCAGTACTTTTCTTTACAACTCTTGTTAAAAAAAAAAAAAAAAGTGCTTTACAACTCAATGTTTTTAATTGAATATGGACAACAACCTCAAAATAGAGAATATAAGTTAATTATACCTAAACATAGAGGATATAAGTTAATTATACTTATATATATATATATATATATTTTTTTTTTTTTTTTTTTCTTTTCATTCTAAATTAGGAGAGGACGAACAAATTGTACATAGAGGTTATTATTGCTCTTAAATAAGTAGAAAATCAAATACAGATTTCTAAAATCGAATTTGTGACAGTGAAGTTTTTTTTTAGTACAAGTTGGTGGAGTAAAAATGGATTAACACCAAATCAAATAATCAATCGCAACCGACCCATTCGATTAGTACAATGAAGTTGAAATGAATGATCAAACTATTTAACTTTTAATTGGTATTTCAAAATTAATTCTATAAATATTACTTTAATTTCACCTATGTTTTTTTTTTTCATACTTTAAAACACACATTTTTAGATATCAAGCTAAGTTATATCCCCAAAAAGATACTTCATTTTTATTTTTATTTTTTTTTAGTTCAAATTTCTATTTTTAATCTAATCCAATGGGATATAGAATGAAATAGGCTGCCTTTTAGAAATTTAAAATAGAATTAAAATAATTGTGGTTTGATATTTTGTATAATTGGGTAGCTACGAAGTTAGTACTAAAAAAAAGTAATTACAAAATTACATATTTGAATTCTACTTCTTCGATACTATCAGATAAAAAAAAACACTGCATGAACTATTATTTGATATAATTATGACAAGTTTTGTAAAAAAATCTAAACAAGATAAGAAAAGGGACAAAAATCACGTAAACCGCCATTAAAGTAAGTGAGATAAAAATAATTTTATTTTCGCATGTCCCATAAACATTTCTATGGTTGATCTTAAAAAAAAAACCTAAAATTTAATTGATTAAATTATTATTCGTCTCAACAAAATAAACTATTTATTTTATAATAGTTATGGACCAAAATTTGGTGTTTGTTGGTCGAATTCGCGGAAGATTTAAAATGAGTATCTAATAATTATTTTTTAAGAAAATTATTACCTTAATTAGTTTTTATAACTACTTAAAATAATTCCTTATTTTTATTGTTTAAAATAACTCATCATTTTTACTATTAAAAATAATTCATTATTTATAATTATTTAATTATAACTACTCAAAATAATTCTTTATTGTACCAATTTTGAATCATTCATTTATAACTCTTCAAAGTAACTCAATTATAACCATTCATTTGTAATTATTATTTTTTAATTACTCATTTTAAATCAACATTCAAATAAATTATTGTCTTTAATTTATCTAGAAAAACAAAATCACATTTAAACGAATTTTTAACTACTCATCCAAACAATTTATTTATTTTTATCTTAAATCTAAGGTCTAATTTATTTATTTTTATTCACAAATGAAGGTCTAATTTATTTATTTTTATTCACAAATCGAGGTCTAATTAATTTAGGATGAAAACGAAAAAAGCAACATGAAATAACAAACTCTTTAAAAAAAAAAAACATGAAATAACAAATTAAGTTTGTTTTAGAAAGAAAATCATCGGAAAAGGACGCGTGTGAAAACGATGACTTTTCGTCAAAGGAATCTTCCTTTAACCGCGCCAATGCGTCGCTTGCTTGGAGCAGTTGGCCGCTCGAATTCATGGAAATCCAAAAACCAGACCAAATTCTTCAAAGGTCTTCTTCTTCTTCTTGAATTCCTCCTCTTTTTTTCTCTAAATCTTTGCTTAATTTGCGTCTTAAGTTTCGATTCAGTTTCATAGCTGTTTCCATTATCGAACGAATCAATTTTTTCTCCCGTTTTTTGCACGATAAATCCTTGTTTAATCAAACCCTGTTTTTTCATGTCAAACTCTGTTGTTCTGTTTCTGTAATTTCTCTACCTTACTGTATCGATTACTTCAATTGTTTGCCGCGTTCTAATTTTACTGTTCGTACATTTCTTAGCGTTCAAGTTTCTGTTTGATTTGTGGGCAGAATCTTTGGCGTTTCCAATTTGACTTTGGTTTGCTTTTGGAATTCTGGAATCGGTACTTTTGTCTGTAATTTGCTTGTTTTTTGGGGAATTTTGGCCTATTCTGCGAGATTTGAGTATGGGTTGTTGGTTTAATTTTAATCGTAAAACGAAGATCAAGAGAGGAGAAGGATCGGGTAAGGAACTGAATCAGAGGAACAACTCGGATCGTGTGATCGATGTGGCTTTGCCTCCGCCTCCGCCGCCGCGGAGTATACCGGAGTTATACAAAGAGAAAGAGCATGCTCTTAGAGCTTTCACTCTTGAAGAGCTCAAAACTGCCACAAATGGGTTCAGCAGGTTTCTTAGGATTGGGGAAGGAGGATTTGGGAGTGTATATAAGGGGAAAATAAGGCTTGAAGGTGATCAGGGAGAGGAAATCATGGTTGCTATCAAGAAGCTTAAGCCAAATAGCTCACAGGTAATTGCATGTTCTTTGCTCTAGTTGGTCTTTAGTTGTTCAACGAGCTTAAACATGGATGAAAATGACCATTTTGTTATGAAGATGAGTCTCCAAGACGAGACTTGGAGTTTCCAAAGTATGTTCACTTGGAGGTTCGATGTTCGAAACCCACGAGAGAATTTTTTTTTTTTTTTAAATCGAGATATCGGAGTTTCGCTCTATTATAAACGGGGTAATCACGCCTGTCACTAGGCTAGACACTAGAAATATCGAAGGAATAGAGATACAAGAGGTGTCTACAAATTAATGTTACAAATGAGTCTCGAACTTGGGACCTTGAGGAGAGCACCTTCAACCACCGCGCCACCCCTTGTAGACACGCGAGTGAATTTAATTGTAAAATCAAGTTCCATGTTTGAAGCCCCCATTGAATTTAATTGTAAAAATCACTTGTTGTTTCCTGAATCCGGGCCTTGGAATGAGTGCAGGTGTGTTGGGTATGAAGTGGGGCGAAGCTTGGATTCGCAGTTATCAAGAAAAAGTTCCTAAGATGTTCAATTAGTCTTTGTGTCCGTTAAATAGGACATTTTCAATGTTTCTAGTTGCTTCTTAAGGAGCTTATACAGGGCAGAAGATGACCAGTTAGTATTTGTTTCCATTTTTGTAGGACATATTTTATTTTACTATGTTGTAGACTTTTAGTTCACTCTTCATAACGTGGTTTTCTTCTGTTGTTCAAGGGTCATAAACAATGGCTAGCAGAAGTTCAATTTCTTGGCGTTCTAAGTCATTCAAACCTGGTAAAACTTCTGGGATACTGTTCTGAAGATGGCGAAAGAGGGATTCAACGATTGCTAGTCTATGAATTCATGTCTAACGGAAGCCTAGAAGATCATCTCTTTAGCAGGAGTGCAACTCCTTTGACTTGGAGAACTAGGCTACAGATCATTCTTGGTGCAGCTCAAGGATTGGCTTATCTACATGAAGGATTAGAAATTCCGGTACAATCTCACTTCTATTTGTTTTATTTAGGGACGAGGTCAATCTTTTCGCACTTTTTTTTTTTTAATGTATCCTTGAATGTCTGGGCCAACTTACGCTCACGAACTATTCTCGAGAAAATCCATAGAAAAATAGGAAATTGATTTTTAGGTGGCTTTCTGGATGAATCCATCACCTCTTAGTTACTTAACACTTTTAATGCATTCAAGCCATACTTACCATCTGACCTTTAAGGTTTCATGCTAATTTGCACATTGCTTTGACTGTATTTCTAGTTGGATTTGCCCTTTTGAAGGGCTAACTCACATTTTATTTTGAACTACTAGTGTCAAGTTGCATTGCATATGCTCTTGTGCTGCATTCACATACACTGATTATTCAATGACTTGCTGTATTACATAATATTTAGTTTTCCCCTGGTCAATTGATACATTTTGGTTTCTCTGCATGCGAAGGTGATATATCGGGACTTCAAATCGTCAAACGTGCTATTGGATGAAGAATTCTCTCCAAAACTTTCAGATTTTGGGCTTGCTAGAGAAGGGCCAACCGGCAATCGCACGCATGTGTCCACTGCAGTAAGTTCACAACTTGACAAGTTAATGTTAGCCTTCAAGAACATCCATTCTTTTAAGCTTTGAATTTTAACACTTAAAAATGAAAGCCCCAATTAACATCTCTAACAGAAGCTCACAATAGTCTTAGGAACCGGACAGCCTAATCTAAACAATGTGCTTGATATTTCTCAATGGAGTTTTGTCTTTTGGGATTTTGCTATTTTTGTCTTCTAGAATTGGGAAATTTGAAAGGTGGATGTTTTAAAGTCAAGTTACTCAACTAAAAAAAAAAAAAGAAGTCAAGTTACTCAACTGCTTGTAAACTTTGACTCATTGTAATAAAACTTGGTAAATTTATGAAAAGAAGATCAAATAGTGTAGTTTGTTGACTTTGTAAAGCTGATTTTTGCTGGTTGCACAATTATCAGGTGGTTGGGACATATGGATATGCAGCACCTGAATACGTTGTCACGGGACATCTAACAATCCAAAGTGATATATGGAGTTTTGGAGTAGTTCTATATGAGATCCTTACAGGAAGGCGGGCTCTCGAAAGAAACCGCCCGACCGTTGAGCAAAAGCTACTGGAATGGGTGAAACAGTTTCCTGCAAACAGCAAAAGGTTCAAGAAAGTAATAGATCCTCGGCTTCAAACCAAGTATAGCTTGGGTGCGGCTCAAAAAGTTGCCAATTTAGCCGATCAATGTCTCAACAAGACTGCAAGAGATCGGCCAACGATGTCGAAAATTGTTGAAATCCTAAAGCAAGCACTAGAAGAGTCAGAGAAAACTGATATAAACTGAAATGGTTGAAGCTGAAACTTTGGTTGAAACTTCTCATCTCAACTAAAGCCACAAAATAATGACACAAATGGGTATTGAGCTATCACTTTTTTGTATGAAAGCTTAGTGAAAATGTGTCTCACCTTTTTGTGTTTGCTCTTCGTTTATCATCTTAGAAACATACGAGTACGAAGGATTAGGGGGAAGTACGTATATATATATATATATATATATATATATATTTTTTTTTTTTTTTTAATTTTTGGTTTCTTGTTCTTTTTTGAGTTCAGATACAGACTTTCTTGCAGTACGGAATATACAAATTTTCATATATTTTATTCTTTCTGTTTTTGTTTTGATTTGTCCATCCATACAAATCACACATTTGTCTCAAACGGGGTTGTTAAAGGTTCTCATAGAGTTTTGATGGTTTCAGGTAGAACTGAACTTAATTGTAAAAATCCCTTCGGAGTGTTTGTTTTTCATATTTAAGTAGGATTTAGATGGAGGATTTACTAACTCTTCTTTGAAAATCTACATCCAAACGAGTCTTCATCTTTTTTACCTTTAAAAATAATTTCTCATTTCTAACCATTTATTTCTAATAATTTATTTATAACTATTCAATCATTTCTAACTACTCATTTCTAATCAATCAAAATAACTCATTTTTAACTACTCATTTTTAACCATTCATTTTTCAACTACTCATTTTAAATCTACATCCAAATAAGGTTTTGACTCTAATTCCTCTACACAAAAATCACATCCAAATGAATTTTTTGCTACAATTCTTAATTTTTAACTACTCAAAATAATTCCTCAATATAACTCATCAAGTTAAATCTTCTTAACCCCTTGTTACCTTTTAGATTTGAGTCTTAAGACACGTATACGTGCCTATAATTATATAAGGGAGCGAAATTTTGATTCCCGGCTATTCATTTAGTAAGTACTACAAATTTTCAAGAGGTTGGCAAGTTTGGCAGCTGCAAGAGCCACTGTCTCTCTGTGTACTTAACACCAGACCATCTCTATTTATATTACTTATGGAACACATTCATTCATATCTATGCAATTTTATAATCATTTACAACACATTTAAATGTTTCAATATATTTAATACAATTGGATGTTAAATACATTTATATATCCTGTATGGATAAGGTACAGTTATTGCTTTGGATGATTTAATATGGATTTTCATCATTTTTAAAACAATATTAATGGTAGAGGTGATATCACAAGTTTATATCTTTATTCGACATTTTAAGATTAAAAGATTGAATAAACTCATCGATAAAAAAAAAAAAAAAAAGTTTATTAAAATAATTTTATCTTAAATACATATGTATATAATTCATGTGGGAGACCTTAAATGGAGTTAGTATATGGGTGTTGAAAAAATATTTTTTGTTTTTGCTATATTTGCAATTACATATTTTAATTGTTATTGGAACAATGTTGTGCATAATTGACGTAAATATATTCACAAATGAGTATTAATCGAAGGAGAAATTATTTAGATAGTCACCAGACTACTATGAGCTGATACCTTAATTTGTCTTGGTTAGCATTTTTTATCATAAACAAAATATATTTGAGAAATTGTAATGAGCTATTCTAACAAAATAATTTTATTACAATGTAGTCAAATTTTAAAATATTTGAATTCATAGTTATTAATACGTTTTAGTATTGTATTTTTTTTTTTTGAAACATTCAATAATGTATCGTTTATTATTAATACAATATTATATATTACTTTTTAATCAATATTTAATACATTATTTTATTAATATGGTTATAAATTTTTTTAAAAAGTAATATAATTATTTTTTGAATTTGATTAATCTTATAAGTTTCCTAATATATTTTTACGCAAGTATTAAAAATTATGTATATATTTAGTTGCTGAGTGGCATCGTGATAACCTAATGACTAATATGTATTGAATTCTTGCTTCAAAAAATAATAATAATAATAATAACAAGTATTGAGTTTGAATCCTTCTTTTAATTATTTTGTTTTAAAAATAAAAAAAAGGTTCTTTTAAAAAAAATTAAAAAAATCAAACATTTGTTTTGAATTCGGAATAAAAAAGCAAACAAATTGGTATTTTGTTTAAGACCAAAAAATGTACGTTATCTAAAAAAAAAGTACGTTATAATTTTTTTTTTGAAAGGAAAAAAAAAAAAGTACGTTATTAATCTCGAATAAGAAGTATATATAAAAAAGGAAATAATTACATTAATTAATACGATGATGGGATTCTCAGTATAAAAAATACTTCTTATATATAAAAAAGGAAATAATCACATTAATTCATACAATGATGGGATTCTCACTATAAAAAATCCTTCTTATATATAAAAAAGGAAATAATCTCATTAATTAATACGATGATGGGATTCTCCGTATAAAAAATAATAAAAAAACGGTTTGACCCGGTCAAGGCAACGGTCGTATTTTCATATTTAGGACCCTGTTTACCAAGAGATTGATTTTTGTAACGGCCATGACGAACATCAAAAATAAAAAGAACAGAGCAAAGGGTTTAGGGTTTAGCCCTGGAGAAGCTCTTCGATTGCCGCTCCTTGATTCCATCTTCTACCTATAACGAATGTAAGCGACGAGCCAGCAATTTGAATTATGTTTTACTTTATCATCTTCATCTTGTTATCCGATCCGCATTTTGTAACTGGAGTCTGTTGAGTGGTCATTTTGCTTTATTCCGAGGCGATTAAACCGATCGGAATGCTTGTTTATATCCCGTTATATCGAACCATTCGTCATTTCGGAAACGCCGATTGATGGAACCATCTGTTGTGAATCCGACGATTTCTTAGCCCTTGATTCGGCGCAATTTTCTGGTATTTATTTTTCTTCTTGTCGATTTATTAGTTCTCCGCTGCTGTTTTCTTCATGTGAATTTGCCTTATAGGAAGATGGATCGTGTTTGAATTTGCCTTTCGTGACTCCATTCCTTCGATGTCTGGCCTAGGGATGGGGCGTGGTTATTTTGAGTAAAGTGGGGTGAAGTTTCGATTTTCCGGTTTCTAAAAAAAAAAAACCATGTACTCATTCTCCTCTTGGTAAGAAATTTTACTCTAAGCATGGATTTTAAGTCCATTTATGTCCACTACTGTCTTGATATTATGATGTATGACAATAAAAGCTTGTACCCTTTTTAAGGATTTTGTAATTATAAACAGTTTTGATTTGTGATTGTATCTCTAGTTCAAGGTTTTGCCGGCGTTGCGATCTGGTTTTGGATTCCTACAACGATGCTGCACAAGAGTTTCAAGCCTGCTGGTACGGTTTTTTTTAATGCGGTAATGCTTTCTTTCTTTCTGTTTCTGTTTAATTTTCACGTTTTCAGTAGTACATAATTGATAATATTCCCTTTGTTCAAACTTCACACTATGTTTTTGGGTCAATTAATGGGTTTTTTTTTTTTTTTTTTTTTTTTCTTGCTATTGGATCCCACATAATTTTTATTTGGATTCCACATAAGTTTCCATAGTACTGTAGGCTTCGAATTTT
>JBBMKA010005332.1:0-11675 GCA_037833695.1 Sechiopsis laciniata | reverse complement strand
GTTTTGTTTATTTAAATGAAATGTTTTTGGTTTATGCAATTTCATGATTTGAATGTCTTTTATGTTTAACTATTTTTTTTACTCCCATGCATGCTGAGTAAGGACTAGGTTTAGGACCACTTTTGGGTCGGGTCCTTACACTAGCAGAATACTTGGAATAACCACGGCTATTTGCTCTTTTGCCATTTCATTTTTACCCATAATATTTTTCGTCTTTATTTTTTTGCAATATATATATATATATATATATATATTTTGATTTTTTTTTCAATGTTGCTCTCGATCACTCTTTTCTTTCTCCGCGTTTCACTCCTCGGGCTTGCCCTCACCCCCAAACTTAAAATCTTCATTGTCTTCAATGAAGGTGAGTGATAACTCTCAAGTATTGAGAGTATTTGCTGCTTTAATGAGAATGTTTTGAATAAACTCCTTGAATTATTAATCTGATTTGAAAAGAAATATGGTTAGCGATAACACTATTCTTGCAATTTGTGAAGTTCTACACTTTTCTGAGTAGAACGGGCTTTTAAGTGATTTGGTAGCATTTATGCATGAATGTGTGATTAATTAGGTTGATAAGTTAAAAAGCGTGATTATCTTTAATTGCTACAACTTTCAAGATACGCAAAGTGCTAATTAGCTTAAGCAAAACTATGGAGCTGAGTTGAAGGCAACAAAAATGGCATGATTATTCTGAAACAGGACACGTGTCGAGCATCGATGAGGAGCGTTAATTCCTATGTTGGAGCATTCAATCTTGGGCGTTGATTGTTTAGGCGGGAGCAATTGGGAGGAGTATTTAAACTGGAGCGTATTTGAACTGAAAGAGCTTTTTCCATTTTTTCGAATTTTTAGATTTACTTTCTAAGAGCATTTTGTTTTTCAGCATTTTCAATTAGAGAGTAGTTAGATTAGAGAGAGTCATTATTCTTTAGTTTTTCTTGTGTATGATAAATTCCTTTCAAGCTACATTGTAGGTCATAGCCGATTTAAGCAGATTTTGAGTTTTTTTCAATTCGAATAGCATTTCGAAGTAGAGGAGTAGATTGAATCTAGAGCATTCATCATTTCACGTATCACAACAAGCTTTTTCTTCTCTATGTTTTCTGATCTTTATTTGTTTGAATTCTGTATATGTTTGAACTATTGTTGATTTGATTCTGAAATTTTGCAAGTTTGTATGATGAGTGATTACTCTGTTTTCACATTTACTGAAGTTTCAATTGTTAACATGAGTAGCTAAATTCCCGTCGGAAGAATTAGGCGAGTAAGAGTGAATTTGTGATAGTGTTAAGTAGGGAGATGTTGAATTATGTATCCATGCTGCTTTAATTCTAAGTAAGTTTCATCTGATCAACCATTCGTGTTTGCTTTGTTTCGATTCCGAGAGGAACGTGATAGAGTGAACTTGCATAGGATAACATTAGGTTTGTTTAAGTTTTCTTGCAATTCGAAGATCTGTTAGAGATAACAATTTTACTAATTTTGTTGACTCTGACTGTAATCGTATGTTATAACTCGAGAGAGGCAGAGTGAGAGTAAATCAGGAATTCACTTCTTACCAGTTAACCTTGATGCTTAAGCAATTTCCTCTGAAAGTGCCTAATTCATTCCGATATTTGAAATTGACTGCTTATTCTGTTTTATTATTTCGTGCGAGAATTGTTTCCGATAATATTTACTTTACTTTTATTGTTCTGTTGCTAGAGCAATTGATCTCATTGATTGCCTTAGCATTGCATTAGTTAATCAATTCACCACATAAATTCACCTTCATAAGTTCTTGATCTGAGAAGAGAATGAGAGTTAACACCAAATCCCTGAGGAGATGACCTTTGAGAAAGTAAAACTTGCTACAATAATGACTGTGTACACTTACACATGTATGCTCAAGAAATTTTTACATATTGAATTGAATGATTGTTATAGCATATCTTGAGCAAATTCGGTCATGTTTATATCCCGAATAGTGAGGCTTAGTTCCCCCAAACTTCATTTGTTCTTAGGTTTGAATTTCATATTTCAAGTTTCAGTTTTAATCTTGGGAGTTAACTAATATTTTATTTCGATCAGGGATTAGTGCACTATCAACTCGGACCGCATTTTGCCTCGTCCATTCTTTTAAAATACTAAGGATAAAGGTTGGTGTTTTAGATTGTTAAGAAATTTTGACTATATTAGACTACAACATTAGAGAGCAGGGCGAAGAGACATTTACATATAGCATTTAAATGTTTCATTTTAAAGATGCATGAATATGAGCAAAAGATTTTCTATTTAGTCCCAATTCGCTTCCTAGGCTAAGGTAAACAAAAGCATTGAACAAATTTCAGCATAGATATAAACAATAAAGAATTAGAAGGACAAAAACTTCCTTTTGCTTTTAATCTGGGATTTGACACTACAACACTACTTCTGTTGCTTCCTTTACTGTTTGTTCATCCTGCTTTATAGCTTGTTCGTTCACGCCGCCGATACCTACTCACTTTCAAACTCAAAACTAAAAAAAAAAACACAGATTAAACTATCCTAACAAATTAATAAAAGAAAATCTAACCTAGCAAAATAAAATAGGAAAAGTTAAAAGTTTGTAAAGACTCGGAGCTAAAATTTAAATTGTACCAACTATGCATGCTCCGAGTGTCATATTCCAGAAATACGTTATGCACACTCTACCTTTGGCCATATAATAATCTTCTTTACGGCACCATCTTTGATAGCTTTTTCTATTACAGTTCCAAACTTCTCCTACTTAAGGCGACTTCCTACCAAAATTTCTTTTAGTAGGCAAAGGTGCCTTCCTCTTTGGCTATATTGTATTGCCCTTTCATCAGATTTTTGAATGATCTCTCGGTTGGGTTCTTGAGGGCATGATAGTTCAAAAGCAGTTTACGTAATTTCTAGGGGTTCAACGCTTTTAAAACTATCTTCGGTTTCCTGCAACTCTTGCTCCATCACTTCTTCCTTAATGGGTTGATGCTTTTCTTCTTCGGTCTCAGTTGCAAGATCTTCCTCCACAAAGCTGATATTTGTTTGAGGAATTTCTTCCTCCATGTGGCTTTCTTCAACTCTACGTTGTTCAGCGGGAATCTCACAACTCCTCAGTTCAGGTTCTGGTTCTTACCATTTGTCGTCAGTTGTTGTTGGGGATGCGTAAGCCACTGAAAGCACTTTCGAATGCAAAGTCTTTATCTTTGCCGCCAATCTCCTCATTTTAATGTTTAAATCTTGCACTTAGGCTTGGTTTCTTTGCATTTCAGTATCATTCATGCCCATGAAGTCTTCCAAAGATGGTTCAGGACTATGCACTAGTGTGTTGAGCTCTTGGTATTCGTGTGCATAGTTTGAGATCTCTTTTGCTTGCCAAGGTTTTCACACTGCAGTTAATTGTTCTGTCATATCGATAAGTTCCTTCATCATGGCCCGATTGCTTTGAGTTACGCATCACTTTTGGCCACACTTTCCTTGAATACATCTTCCAAAGATGGTTCATAGTTATACACTAGATAATTAGGCTCATGATACCTATAATCCTGTGTATAACTTGCTGCATTATAATTCCAATACTTCATCTGTTGGTTCTCATAATACGGTTTCGATGGCGTTTGAAAGTGATTTTCTTGACTTTCCCAATATAGTTGTGATTGGACTCCTCAGTTGGTTTCATGGTGATATCGTTGAAAGGTTGTCGCATTCATTTGAACTGTTGGTTCCGCTGCTCTCTATGGCTTTTGATAGTAATTCATTTGGTTTCTGCAATGGAATTGGGTTGCACCGTGGTTCTAGTGTTGTTCGTCAAAATGTTGTCCAGCCATCCATTAAACTCGTTGTTTGTCGTGGATAATATATTTAGGACTTCTTCCTTGTAGGCTACTATGCTCCGCGCTTCACAGTGTTCTGCAGTACACTTAGAAAATACGAAGTAATTAGCCTTTTTGATATTTAAGAACTACTTTTAAACTAATACAACTAATTATAAATAAATCAATCCCCAGCAACGGCGCCAAAAAATTGACTGCGATTATTCGATGCGGTATAAATAAACTAATGATAAATTCTAAGTATAAGACTTTATTGCTAAAGCCTCATGCTTTGGAATCGCATTCACGCAAGTATACACGATCGAAAATGCAGCAAGTGATAAGTATTTATATTTTATCATTCTCTGTAGGGATTGATGTCTATAATCAATTAATTAATGTCAGAGTTGTGCAAGAAAGTAAAAAGAATGGTATTGTGATTTTGGTTTTGTTTTGTATCTAAATGCAAAAATAAAAGTAAAATGCAAAATTAACTAAGTAAAGCTCGAGTTAAGATTATGGGATGCATCCAACAGTTCCTAGGGTAAATTGCGGTAAGTAGTAATTGCCATACTTCGCCTAACAAATGTCTGCTTTCGCTTTCATTTGCACTAAGCCCAACTTCTATTGCGACTCAATGTAATTATCAACCGGCGCAGCGTATGTAGTAGTTACGCGTTTATCTCTAAACTCCGATTTAAAGTATGAAAGACTTAATACTAACCTACTGAACATGCAAACTAGCCTTAGGTTATTTCCTATTCCGATTTATAACCTATTAGTGCATGTGGATGATAGGTTGACATTTACCATTTAATGAAGATCCTAATTCAACATGCTTCAATTAACAACTCCCTTTACCCTAGTTCATGCTTCTACAACCCGTACCCTTAACCTTTGCCTAAGATGCTTAGCTAGACATGAAAGTAAGGAAAAGAATAAATAAAAATAAATCGAAAGTCATTACAAAAGAAAATTGAATTAATTCAAATGCAAGAACTGTTCGAAAAGAAACAATGGTTCTAAAAATAAATAAAGCATAAAATAAACAAAAAAAAGATAAACTGGAAAGAGATAAATGGTGGCGACTGCTTGAAGAACAGGACTCTGTGTCAATATGAACATGAACTTCGCTTTGAAATCCTACTCCCAAGTGTGGGAGAAGAACTCTGAAAACAGGCACACTTTCTCTCTTGTTTCTTCTCTTTTTTATATGCTTGTGATGCTTGGGGACTAAGGAAACGACTTGGAAGGCATGGATTTGGTTTTGGAAATATCTTTTATTGCCTTTGATTGCAATTTATATTTGGCAGCTTATCCTCTGATTCTTGCGGTAGATTTCCTCTGATTTTTTCAATGAATGAATCCCATGATTATTGCAGTTTGCCTATTCTGCAATCTGATAGTTGTCATAAGCTTGTCATCAGATTTTTTCCTTATTGAGGCTTTTGCATCTGATCTGCGGTTTACGCATCAATGTTTCTAGATCCGCATTGCTCTGATTTTCACATCGCTTCGCATTAATTCTTTTTTGCAGCGGATATTTGTCCTTCGCAAATATTGTTTGGAAGATCTCACCGTCTACAACCTCTAAGCGTCCTGATGCACATTTTGATCTTCCGCTTCTCCTTTGAATGCGATGCTAACCATGTTTCTAATTCTTGTAGATATAGCAATAAATTAGCGCAGCATGGAATCTTTGGCATTTAAGTACAAAAAGCATTCAACATTCACATTTTACTCTAAAATGCGCTACTTTCCCTAGCCTTTTATATTTAAGCTCATAAACCATGCATGTATCTTATTTATATGAATTTCTCATCTTAATACTATTCTAACTCTAAAGTTCATTCAATTAATGCAAAAATACCTTTAGAATATATTAAGATATTAGCCTAAATAATGCTATATTTGAGACCTATCATTCTGCATATTCCTACATTGCATAATATTTTAGCGCATTTTATTCAATATTTGTACTTAAATCGCGAAGCTGCGCTTGTAATGCTAAATTATGAATGAATGCAACTTCCATTAGTTTTTACTCGCAATTTATGATTTTCGCCCGCTTATTTCCTCTAATCCTCAGAATAATGCAAACTATTATAGCCTAAAATGTGCTCTATTTGAGATCTATCAAACCCCCCAAACTTAAATCATTGCTTGTCCCATGTAATGCATAGTATATTAGTTAGCCATTCTTGTTTAATCATCTTTTCCTCCTTTCGAGCTGAACCAAATTGCATTTCATAATCTTAGCATAAAACTTCTTTCTCTTTTCAGTTTTCAAACTTTCCCAAAGTTTCAAGTTTTGCCTTAAAATCTTCCCTACCATGACTGACAAATCGTTCCTCTGCACAATTATTTCTCATTACCCAATCTATTATACACAATCACTTCTACAACTAAGTTTGCCCAAATCATTCTATCAAGGCTACTAATTAGGTTCATTGATCCTTCGAGGCTTATGCTTGTTGCATTTCTATTAGGATGTACTCATGTCTGCAATTCATAGTTCTTAAAATGTCCAGTTTATGCATAAAACACCCCATTGAAGCAATGAAATGTTTTAACTTGCGCTAATAGTGGATAGTGGAGTAATGGAAATCCTATGGCTTATTTGCGCTTAATGCAGGTGAAACTTAGTTTCCCCAAACTTAGCTATTTTGTGATTGCGATACTCTATCTCAAGCTCTAAGACGGCTTGTGAATTTTGGTTCTTTCTTTCCTTCATTTATAGGGACTATGCTAATGAGAGATGTTAGGAATAACTTTCTCACTAGCTGCTTACGTAAGCTTGAGCTAATTTGGCAAATCTAAGGGGAAGAGTACCTGCAGGTTGCAGTCAAGCTCTCCGAATGGGGACTTGAAGTTAAAGTTTATGAAGAATTATTTTTCTCATGACAACTCACCTTACTTGATTAAACTGTATTACAAACGATTCCTTGTTAAGTAATTCATATAGATCTAGGTACAATAAGACAATTAGAAAGTAGAAGTAAATTGGAATGCGGGTGAAAGAATTTATAATGCTGTTAATTGATTAAGCACGCGTCGGATCGCTACCCACGTGTGTTGGCCTCTAGTATACTCGAAAGAAGAACTTGGAGGGAGACCCAGCAGGTTACGTTTAGTCTAATGCAATGGCTATTGCATCATTAAATGGGGTTATTCAATCCTGCTGGCGCATATGCTGCCCTGAGACTAATTATAAGGATCTACAACGGAAGCTGTGATCTGCATTAACAAATGTGGGAGCATTTGTTTGAGAGGGAAGTATGATTTCGAACCCACCGTGCAAGGCATGCCTATTTTATTCTTCATTTTGATTAGATTATTCATATTAGTATTGCATTCTCATTCTCATAGCATTTGCATCTGCATTAGCATTAGCATTAGCATTAGATTACTATCACGATCCAAAACACTTCCCCCCATTTGTACATTTTTTGTTATTTTGCCCTTGATATATGTCATTGTGTTTCCCATTCCTTGTGGGATCGATAATTTATATACTTTCTCGCTGCAATTCAACCACATATACTTGCGCGTAATGCGATTCTGAGCCATACTTAGCTATAAGTCACTCTGAATTAATTACTAAACAATAGTACATGCAGCTCACATTGCCACCGTTAACGCTACAATAGATACCTCCAATCGTGTTGGAACAGCCTCCATCGATAAGTTCAGCAGCACTGGTATTCTGTCGCCACCACCAGAAAAGAGACAGCCAACTCCATCACTAGCTAATGATGCGGGCACACCTACGCAGAGCAAACCCGAAGCAATTGACCTACTGCAGTACGAAGACTGATAAGTCTAAAGTGCTGCCCAGAGAAAGAATGAGGAGTTCCAAATCCAAGTGTTGCATTTCATGCGACAGAGCACATCACTTGGGTATATATACAAATGAGGGATTAGGACATCAGAATTGAACTCTAACAAAGAACCCGCAGTTTTGCCTCCTGCCTTTCCCAACAGAAGTACTTTAGGAATGGATACCACCCTCCGAGTAAAAAGAACAAAATCCACCTGATGAAGGCGCTGACTCCGCAAATTAAAGGAATTATCTATCCACACTCGTGGTAACACACATTAATTTCTTATATCTAAACCGTATGACTTCATATTTCCTTGTCAATTTTTAAGCATGCATAAGTAATTTCACTGTTCGCATACTTTACTACTTAGGAGCTGCGCAATCCATTGGTCACTGTTTTGCAAACTAAGAGGAACTTAGGTAGCTTAGTGGTACAAGGAGAGCCAGTTTACTAGAACAACGAAGTATTAGTAATAGTGGATGCTATAAGTAGGAAGAGAGAATGAATGTCTTGAAGGATAATTCTGAAAGCTCATGGCAAGGAAGTCAAGTTGAAGATTCAATTAAGTTTGGGGGAACTAAGCCTCACCTTCATTGAGGACAATGAAACCTTTAATTTTGGGGGTGAGGGCAGCCCGAGGAGTGAATGCTCAAAAGAAAGAGTGATCGAGAGTAGCATTGAAAAAAAAATTAAAATCAAAATCAAAACATTGAAGGCAAAGATGTAAACATTAAAAGCCCGTATAAGCCATAGGATTCCCATTACTCCACTGCCCATCATTAGCACAAGCCAATACTTCCTTTGCTTAAGTGGCCTGTTTTATGCTCAAACAGAAACATCTTAAGAACTACGAATTGCGAACATGAGTACAACCTGAGCAGGAACGCATTAAGCTTAATCCTCAAGGGGTCAAAGAGACCTAACTAGCAGCTTTGACTAGATGTTTTGGGCAAACTTAGAAGAATCAAGAAGTTGATTGAGATGCTTTCTAGTCGTAGGCATTAACTCTTAAGATGTCCAATCTACCGACCAAATATAGAGGAAGCTAGAGCTAATAAAAGAAGTAGACTAGTGTACATCGGGAACCTGGGTGCAAATGAATTATCTCATGTTCTAATTAGAAGAAGAATCAGGACTAGTGGATTGCAAAGCGACTTAGTGGTAAAGTGAGAATCTAGTATCTTTTCTATTTAAGCACTCCCTGTAATTGTTTTGTATTGCTCGGGACGAACTGTATTCAAGTTTGGGGGTTTGATAGTTTTAAATAATAGCACTATTTAAGCCTCTTAACCCTTGCAATTTACTCAAAAAAGTAAGCAAGCGAATAGCATAAAAGGGAATTAACTCGAACATTCGCATTTATCTATACATGCTAGCAAGAGACACACACATAATAGAAGCTAAGTATAATGCAGTTTCTAAAATGAAAAACGTGCGTACAAATGTGGAAATCATATTATTATTCCCGAACTCACTGAAGTGTTTAAATTTGCAGGAAACACTACGGATGCAGATGAAGACTGAAACAGACGCGTCAAGGAAACAGAAAAGGAAAGGCTGAACGGCAATTGAATTACGAAATCAATGGAACCAAGAAGGTAAGAATCATCAAACGAATATTCCAGACAAAATATCTACGCAAGGATTGAACGTGGTCAACAAGAAACCTCAGACTCTATAAATTATGGAAAAATTGAAGAATAAGGTGTGCTGGTTCGAAGAGGATACTACCGTTGATGGGCATTATAGACGCCAAGGTCTCTTAGGAGATCTCGATGGATTATGTTCATCTGTAGTTCTGGAAGAACTCAGTACCATACAGTGTTTGTTAGAAGAAGACTTCGTTGGAAACAATTTGGGCGATTCTATCAACTCTATAGATAGTTTAGTTTATCATTTAATACATTGTAGTTTGCATTTCATATTTCATACTCTATTTTATCGCATTTCGTAGGAGTAGTTTGTAATGCTTTCTTGAAGTTAATTCTATGAGTTTTTTTTTTCAAATTTGATCTCTTGTAGCAAGTTACGCTTAGCTTTAATATTAAGAAGCAACCTTAGGAGAACCATGTAGTATTATCGTTTAATTTAAATGTCAAGTAAAAAGGGAAAAGTAGTAAGAGTGGTGGTTGATTTTATTTATCGTAGGTCGATTGATTGTCCACTCGCGAGTGCATAGCATTTACCTTGGAAAAGGGAATGTTAAGGGCTTAACCTCACCATAATCACTAGGTAATACTTAGTCTTAAGTATTTTAGAGGGGAGTTAGGGATAACCATCTCACTAGCTGCATACGTGTAACGGCCCAATTTTCCATTCCAGTTTTCCAGGTTCCTAGAGCTAGCTTTGTCTTTTTGGGAGGAGGTTTGGAGCTTCGGTTGATTATTTGGGAAAATAGAAGAACAAGACGTCTTCGCAAGGACTCCAAGCTGGAACCTGGGAGGACACGTGTCACGATCTCCTCCCTTCCTTCCCTTTTACCGAGACCTTTTATTTGGAGCCGCAATCTCTTTTTCCAATCGCATTTTTATTCCCTTCTTCTTCTCCCAAGTGCCGAGAGTTCTCCACCAAAACCCTTTGCCGAGCTTTCCCTCCACCTGTGTCTCCTTCGCCCAAGCTCCCTAGCCGTGACACTTCGCCCAAGCCATCACCGCAATCGCCAAGGCCAGCTCGTTCGCTAGATTGCCTCATCTCAAAGCTCCAGCCATTCGCAAGATCACGCCAGCCCCGTCCAGCAGCCTCAGATCGCGCGCGCTCTCCTCGCGATCACCTCCGATCGCCCCCTGCCGCGATCGCATGCCCAGTCACACAGCCGAGCTCGCCCAGCCTCACCCCATCGCCAGCCGCACGCCTCAGCGAAGCCAGCGCCCTCGCTTTCCTTCTCACTTCTTCGATCGCCCCCTGCCGCGAGCGCACAGCCCCTTCGCGGGCATTCGCTCCAGCGCTCGCACGCACTGCCCGTACGCTCAGCTCACCAGATCACACGCCTCTTCGCTTACCCCTGCCGCGATCACACGCTCAGCGAAGCCTAGCGCTCGTGTCCCTAGCTCACCAGTAGCACCTCGCCCGTGCCTCCGTCTGCCGCACACGACCAGCCTTCGTTCGAGCAAAATTGCACAACTTCGCTAGCACAGCAGCACCCGAGTCTTGCCTTGCAGCCTGCCGAGCCAGCCAGTTGCTGCCGCGCGCCAGCTGTCGAGAGCCAGCTACCGAGACTTGTTCCTTGGTTAGGGTAACTTCTCCCGAGCCTCGTGCGTTTGGTTACCTGTTTCTTTTTAGCTGCTAGATGTTAATTATTTATTTGTAATTTATCTGCTAGGTTGTTGGTCCGCAGCTCAAGGAGCACTATTTTCTGCTTGTGTATTTTCTACTTGTTTCCAGGTAAGGATTCCCCATGATGCAAAAGACTTTGCACCAGACTAAATGTAACCTGTTGGGTCTTCCGCCAGGTTCCTCTTCCGAGTAAGCTGGAGGCTAGCATGCGTGGGTAGCTAGCCGATGCATGCTTAATGAATAAACAGCATTATAAAATCTTTCACCCGCATTCATATTTTACTCGATACCCTAAGTTAACTTGAAATGTCTAATTCTAACTAATTAATTACTAAAGAGACGTTCCCATTACAATTCAATTTAAAGCAAGTTAAGTTGTCATGAGAAAATTAGCACATACTAAACTTCAACCTCAAGACCCCTCTCGGAGTACTTGATTGTAACCTGCCGGTACATTGTCTGTAGATTTACTTTTAAGGGCAAGCATTGCGTATTGTAAGGACCCGACCCAAAAATGGTCCTAAACCTAGTCCTTACTCAGCATGCATGAAAGTAAAACAAGTTAAAATAAAACATACAAAACATGATGTTGCATAATTCAAAACATTTCATTAAAATAACTAAAGACCTGGCTAGTATTGAAAAACCAACATTCTCAAACAGTTCCAAAACATAAAGTGCGAAAAGCTTCCTATGGACTCCTTGTAACGGCCCAGTTCTTCATTCCGGTTTCTCAGGTACGTTCGGTTAGTTTTTCTGATGTTCGGTTGGGCCGTTA
>JBBMKA010005331.1:0-11676 GCA_037833695.1 Sechiopsis laciniata | reverse complement strand
TAAGGGTTTCTCTATTTAAGAAACACCTATTATCCATGAATAATATAGAAAAATATTCCTCTCTTTGTATTTTGCACTAATACCAAAATGGTTACAATATATTTGATACCCCATCACTACTAATCCTCTCCTATTTATAACCTTAAGTCTCTAACTTACTCCCCAAGTTATTGCTAACATGCCCCTATATTATTCCTTATTCCCCGAAGGCCCAATCCTATCAGCCTTCTCTAGCTACATAGGTATTCAAAAGCCATGCACAACTAGGGGTAGGAAGAAATTTTGGCCAACATGAACCTGGATAGCTAAATATCAATGGACAATCATACTCATAGGGACCAAGAAATAGTTTGTGCTGACAAATATTAATCTACGAGGGTTCAAAATGGCGTACCAGTGTCTCAAAAAACATTCTTGAAGCTTCCTTCCGAGTTTTGTTAACGAGTAAGTTATCTATGTGAAGGATCTTTCTCCCATGTACAGAGTCCCTAGCAAAGAGGTTTTGAAGATACCTGGCAACAGCCCTGTAACAAGGAATAAAAGCACAGAAATGTGAGAGGAAATTGGTAAGCGAGTCAAATTTCTAGAATGAAACATGTTTCGTAAGATTATGAAGGAAACCATCAAGCAACTCAGAAAGTGGTTTTGGTTAGAAGCAACACATTAACTATCCAAATAACAACAGAATAATTCCCTTAAAACCTATATCATCACATTAAGAAAACTTCTCCATGGAAAAAGGTAGGCAGGTTGAATATAAGTTATGACAGATCTTGGTATACGAATTAGAAGGAAAAACAGTGAAGAGCCAACCAGAAGCCCATAGGTAAGTTTACTAACCAAGTGCTGTTTGAGCGTGTATTCTATGCAACACATGTTTAGAGATGTTCTTTTTTTTTTCCTAGCCCAGGTTTTTGCTGTTTTCAAGAGCATTGAAAAGGTTTTTTAAAAGTTAAAGAGTCATTTCAATAATAACCCAACTGAATACTACCCAAGCATGTTTTCTACTTTTTTTTTTTTTATAATGTGAGCATATTTTCTACATTAAACCAAAAGACAAACAAGTTTCTAATGTCATTCCAAAAAGCACCCTAGTCTTCATCTCATGTTTGATAAATTATTAGAAAGAACTTCCACCCAAAAAAAAAAAAAAAAAAAACTTAAATTTGGTGAAGCTGAATGGTGCTAACAATTTGTGCTCAAAATCAAAATATAAAACACACGAATAAATACAAGAGAGAAAGAGAGAGCCAAACGGCCCAATCCCCTTCATATTTTAAAATCCCAAATTTAAACAACTGGCAACTCTCCTTAATGCATATGTGCAATTACATTTCAAGTAGCTTTCAACTTAGAGAAAAACCATGAGCCCAAGCATCAGAGATAAACATAAAATATATATGCAGTAATAAAAACACATGCCTAGTGCGAGAAGACCATCCACTGTTTTCAAGAAAGCTAGGATCTGCTGCAAACTGCATGTTGTCTTCATCTTCTTCGCCATCATCATCTTCATTCAAAAATTCTAGAGGAAAAGAAAATATATATTTCGTCAGCAAACATAAAAACAATAGCTTCTCTTATGTAAAACGATAACTTGGCCCTAGTTTGTTTAAAGAACCCTGGATCTGATTCCCTTGAGAAATGAAATGAAGATTGCTGATATTTTAAAAATAAAACAACAACACAACAACAATAATAATAAATCTACACATGCTTTCAAAAAAAGAATTGAAAAAGGATATGGAGGAAAGAGAAGAATGACAAGCTGCTGCCAATAATTTAGGTTTCATTTCTTTTATCAATATAGGAATACTATGTGGAACACAATATCTTCTCGTAAAATTAAGGTTACTAATGACACCATATAGCTAAAACTGTGAGGAAAATTAAGGTGATACTCAAGACACTGCTAGCACTGAATAAAGAATGTCAAAATAAGCAACAAGAAATACAAACCTATATCATTAGCCACTGTGGCATCCTCGAAGTCCTGCACAACAAAGAAAGTTTTAGACACAAGGAAGCAAAGAAGTACCGAAGTAAATAAAGGGACAAATATAGAAAATTATGAAGAAAAAACAGTAGTATTTTTAACAAGAAACGAACTTTTCATTGATAGATGAACGAAACAATAATAGAAAAATCTGTACAACATTTGTAATATTATTTGGTAAAGATTTAGTAAAACAGTAAGACCCACAAATTCATCTGGCAACTTTCTCCTTCCTGAACAGAACGTCAAGGATGGGTATGCTCCAACAAAGAAAGATCCTTTCTTGTTTTAAAATGGGAAAAAAAGAAAAAGAGAAAGGAAGAAAGTTGAACATACAACACGGTCATCTGCTATAGTAGGATGGTCGACTATAGTCATATCTGTGTCCACAATATTGAGCAGATCAGCTTCTCCAGGATAGTCTTGATTTACAACTTCATTGAAGGAAGTACTTTTAAAATCCATATCGAATCCCAATGAATAGTGAGAATCCATCTGAGCTCCATCGATTAAACAAAAAGAAGCTGCATCCTTCTCATCACAAACAAAGTCTGTTGTGTCTACTCCATCCACATTAACCTCTCCTAACTTAACATCTAAGATATTTTCGTCAGGTTTTTCAACATTTTCAGGAGTAAGATAATTGGCTTCACCATTTTCTCGAGGTGAGGTTACAAAGGAAACATTGTGATCAGATTTTTCTTCGTCGACATTATCTCTGATCTCAGTGCAATCATTAGCAATAACAGTTTCAAGACCTATATACTCTGTATCCACTGTAAAAGAATGGTCAACACCATGCTGAGATTCCAATACTTTTTCTGGGGAAAAGCAAGGAATATCCATCTGCAAAGAAGCATTTGGATCATCATATTTATCCCCAATGACTAAGGAAGGCAACTCTAACTCTTGAATGCAGAAGTTTTTTGCTGCATCAGCAACATTTGCCGCTTCAGAATCTATTTTTTCCATCTCTTCAATGGGTTCGAGTCCAGCATTCTCAGTCGAAGTAACTTGCTGCTGCTCATGAACATCTAGATTAGAACACTCTAGTGTTAACTCTTGGACCAACTCAGTCTCATTCTGAATAGTAGCCTGAGCAGGCTCAGATTCAAGATCATTTTTGTCAATCACTACTTTTGGGGTTGTTTCTGTTGCAGTTTCTTCATTGGTATTTGGCCTAACAGCAGACTCAAAGTCGTTTCCTGCCTCAGTAGAGGCACTGATTGGATCTTTCTCATAAACCCTGATTTTACTAAAGTCCAATGCTTCTGCATGCCATGAGGATAGTTCCTTGGAGATACCTAAAACACACGGAACAGACGTTGCCTTTAGAAAGTAAATCACTTACTCACAAGCAAGACGAGATTATTTATTGAATTCAAGCGACGAAATTAAAAAATAATAATAATAATAATAACAAAAAACAAAAGAACAGAAATGACAAATGAAGCAGCCAATATACTAAAACACTACCAATCAAATCCTGATAAGGCCCGTTTAGAAGTAGGATAAGAAATGGTCAATCCTATTAAGAGTAGGATAAGGAATGACCAATCCTATTCGGAGTAGGATAAGAGAGAATAGAGAGGTAAGGATATATTGAGAAGTATTGAGATAGTGAGTATCTAGGGCTTGAGAGTGATCTCAAGACAAGGAGGGTCCAAGTACCTCGAACACTTGGGTTATCTTGTATCTTTATTATCTTTTATTATAATATATATTTGGTTCTTATCAATTTGGTATCAGAGCACGTTCCGATTCATGGATAGAGGTACGTATCTTGATAGGGTGATTGACAAATTAAGTGACAGAAGTTTTATTGAATCCAAGAACAAAGAAGAATAAATTCGTCAATGAAGAAAAGAAAGAATGGACAAATGCAAAACCACCAAAGAATACAATTATGGGAGAGAAAAATAAAATTCATTCGACGAGTGAGAAGACGAAAGAAGCGACGTAAGCTCATGACAAAGAAGGATCAAGAACGTCAAATGGCCACTGCCGCCACCTTTGATCTGTTTAGTCAGAAATTTAGGATTCAGGGAAATTCTATTTAGATTCTTTTTTGTTTAGTAAACCCTAGAAGATTTGGAAGCATATGCAAATGCACCACTGCGTGGTAAAAAGATTTTGTTGTTGATGAAGATGTAGATGGACTAAAAAATCGAAGAGAAAACTTGAGGAGAGAGAAGATTTGAGTTAGCGAATGAGAAACCCCCTACTCCCCGCACTGAAGGTAACAATTGAGTAAAGAGTGTTTCAAGAGAGGTGAAAGAAACAATTGAATATTTAGAGATGTTTCAATTTCTTTTGATCGTTTTCTTAAATTGAGTCTTTTATCTGTGTAAAGATAAACACCCTCCTTCATCTTATAACTTATCTTATTTTCAATTTTAAAGTTATTCTTGTAATGCACTTTTAGGAAGGTGTTTGGAGTTTTCTCCTTCCTTACATAATTTCAATGAAATTATTTCTTCTCCCAAAAAACACATTCACAATATCTATATTATTTTATTAGTGTCAAATGAGATTTTAGCGCACTAAAAAATAATTATTTTTACATTCATTCACAATAATTACAGATGACATCATCAACACATTTTTAATCTTGATTAGAAAAAAAAAAAAAAAAAATCTAGTGCTACTAAAGGTGATGGATATGGATATTTTTCTAGCTTAACAAAATACCTATATAAATGGATTCACTGAAAATTTCGTCTTCTAAGAATTGTCTCTGAATCATTGAAATTTCAGGACGAGTACAGGGTGCCTTTTTCCGAACACGGCGTATGTCTTCAGTGCTTGTAAGTTGTTGACGTATAGTGCTGAATAATAATAGTATACATGCCGTTAGTGTCTCAGTAGTCAGAAGAAAAGAAGGTTCATTAAAAAAAAACGAAGGTTCACTTGAACAATTAAAATAAGAGTGGATATGTGCAAAAGAAAACAGATTCATCCCAAACTCCAGAAACACAAAATAAAAAATGAAACAAGAAACAGACTTTTGATTGAACTATTTAAAATGACATGTTAGGTAAAAAACTTTGAAAGGACCTATAAATTGATGGACTTCCTTCAAACCCATAGTAAATGAACAACAATTTAGGGTAAGACACACAAAGTTAAAAACAAAACAAACAAAAAATAAGAAAACTTTTAAAATAAAGCACAAATTAAATATTGCATCAAGCATGCATATAAAAATATAGATCCATATGATACATACTCTCCATGCAACACCATCATATCATCCATAAGCACTTTCTTCTTTAAGGTGCCAACTCGAAGTGCAGATCGTGGACGCTTCAAGGATACTGATTCATGAACCGTAGGTGATGGTTTCATTTTCAGAACTGAAGACCGTCTTCCAACTGAAGCAAGATAAAAATCTAGTCAGTGACGCCCCACCTCAGTCTACCAAATACAAAGTCAAAAATATCAGCACGCTTTCTCAGAGATGTTAAACAGAAGGTAATAATACCTAAAATAGAAGATAACAAATCATCATCATCAGGAATGGATTCTGCAACTCTCTTAGATCGGTGCACCACAATTGACTCAGCTGAGTTCAAACTCTGTGCTGTTAAAGTACTTTCAGTGAAGCTTCGCTTCTTCCCTGATGTAAGACCAGTTCCAAAAGCACCTCCCTCATCCTCGACCAAGTTTTCTTTGTCCAGTGAAAAATCTAATGGTAAGTCATCACCATGTATTTCTGTAAGGCCCTCTGGTACAGAAAGCAACTTCTCGGGTGTAGGGAAATCAGAGGTGTGAAACCTATTAGAAACCTCTGTGCAAATATCATTAGACAATGTGCAAACCAAATGTTTGTCAGAATCCTTGCAGCTAACATGTCTGTCTTCCAAAACTTCTGTATCAGCTTTCCCGCTTATTTCCAAATTTTGTGTCACAATATCCGTTACTTGGAAGCTTTCACCTAAAATCACAAATAATTAACTGTCTCCTTTTCACATTAACAACGTATATAATTGAGAGCTCCAGAAGAATGAGGTACATCCTATATTAGGAGCATTTTGTATAAGATAATTATTACTAGAAAATATACCAAAACTACCAATCGATTACCTTCAAGAGATGACCTATCAGTTTCAATTATATGAGAATTGCATGCATGTAACGCATACTTCTCCAAGGTTCTAATTTTTTCACCATTAAAAGAAATCTGAGTCTCAGTGTCCTTTGGCCCTTGAAATTCCTTAGATTCAGCATCAATAACCTCAGGTCTGCCAGGAGATTCCTCTTGGTATGGTGTACTTGGAGCAACGTTTCCAGGTGAGAACACTTCACTCGAGTTGTCCATGGGTTTTAAGGATGGTTGATCACCAATCAAACAGCTGTCTAATACTAATGCATGTGAAGGAGCTTTATGTCCCAAGTCTTCCAAATCAGGGGTGACACCAGAGCGACTAGGAGACATGGCAGCTGCATCTAACGTATATCTGCTGCGATCACATTCTGCATCAACGCGTTCAAGAAAGTTCATGTCATGCTCGTTGTTTATTACAACTCCATTGTTTATTTCTTCTCCTGTGTTTGGGCCATTCAATGCATCTGTAATTAATTTGAGCATTTTACAGCAGAATTTTAATTTTTTTGGCAGAAACAACAAAGATTTATTTGCTCTTCCAGAAAACAAAATGAGTAGGCAAAACTTAAAAGGTAATTACCTCCCTTTATCTCTTCCATTGTCTCATCAGCTGGCAAAGAAAGTTGTTCAAGTTTTCCATCTTTGTTTTCTAGGTCACTAGAAAGATGTCCATTCTCTTCAGGATGCATGCTTCTGGTAGTCTCACAATCCAAATCATTATGGGAAGACCAATCTAAAACATCGGTAGTACAATCATAAATATCTGACTTCCTGAATACATTATTTTCAATTCCCACGGCTTCCACTTTTGTACCATGATCATCCACTTTCAAAGAACCATCACTATCCTGAACACTAGACATGTTACAATCATCCAGTCGTCTTGTAGTAGATGATGGATCCTGCATAACATACAAACTAATAAATTTGTGGCCAACTCTTATGACAATTTGTATAAGTAGATTCTATCATTTACATAAGGTAGTGTAAACAAACAATTAACAAGGAATATAAAAAATAAATAGAAATATGATGGTAAGTCAATATAAATCTGAACCCCCTGACATGTACTGTACCTGAATCGTTTCAAAGGTTTCTAGGATTTTCTCCGTGTTTTCATCCTGGTCTTTCAAAACTGTAGATGGAGAAGGTTCCTGGGTAACATTACTGCAATCACACACACACAAACGATAGAAAGAACAATACAAACAATGAGTTTATGGATCAACCGGCAGACAAGAGATAACCTCAAAAAAGAGAGGCTTCAATCATAAGACTCATGAAGTAATCAAAGAATCATAGACGAAATGGTTTTAAAATAATACATAGCATGGACCGAAAGAATATTAATTCCACTAGATGTCAATAGCATCCAAATACCGGATGCTATGGGGAAACTTTCCTAGCAATTCATACAGTCAAATCATTCATGCTTTGATTGGTTACAAGGTAAATACCTATTTCTTCATACTTCTGATTTGATCTGACCTTTCTTACAAACCAATTTGAATAAACCACAAACAATAACGTCTAATTATAAAAACGCTTCTAACAATATTTTTACCATATGAAATTCAATCCATCAAAAAATCTGCTCTTTTATAAAAAGATCTTATATTTTCTGGGAAAGGGAAGGCATCATTCGATACACAATGGATTGCTAAGAATACCAAGAATAAGATTACACATATCGGACACATTCTAGAGATAAAAGGCTTACTCTGATATCTCATCACGTTCCTCGACTTTCGCCCCAAAGAATTCCTGCTTGTCACCAGTACGTGGGCAGAATTACAAACACGACTAGGAGAGAGGAAAATATAAGGAGAAAAAAAATACTACAAAAACACTGTACTAGACATTTGTTTCTTTTCTTTTTTTTTTTTCCTTTTGTTCTGTTACCTCATCGAGATCTAAACAAATTTGAGAAGCATCTCCATCACCAAAACGCTCTGCATAGCCAAAAAGATAAAAATTTGTCTAATCAGCATATAATTGTAGTTTACCAAAATATCATCACATCAGACATGGAAAACAGAATACTAACCATCCAAGCCAAACTGAGAAGTGGTGTAGACTACACCCTCCATAGTATCCTGAAGGGTAATTTGCTCTCGAGAACTAACGTGATGATCAACATAATTACTGCAGAAAAATTAGATGTCTGTCACTAAGTGGGTATCGCTACAATATGTCTCGGTTGCTATTGTTGCCGGTTTATTATAAATAATAAATATAATTGATAATCCTTGAACTAACCCCTGGTAAATTTCATTGTCTGGAAGCTCAAAGTCATCAAGATCAAAAGTCTCGGGTAGAGTGATAGAATGATACGGAGCAGTAGATTCTTCAGGGGGTAAATCAACAGCAGTAGAACGAAATGCTTGCTTAACTTTAAGCAAAGCTTCACTACAATCGTCAAATAAGTAACCCACCTTTCTAGAATATATCCTCACCACCCCAAGGAGAAGATGGCTAGACAATCGCAGTGCAATTGGTGCATCAGGGAAAAGAATTGAATCTGTTCCAAAAATTCAAATATATAACTTCCTACTTCCTTCTAGAAAAACTCAGCGAATAAATTTTAAAAATTTGCCGTATGACATTTTAAATTGTTGTTTATAGGAAAACATAGTCCAATCTCCAAAGGTAAATACATACATACGTACATACATACATACATATATATATATATATAGCACAAGTAAACCTTGGGACCATAATATCATAATATATAAACTATAATGTGCTCCCGCTAAATACTGATATGAGCACTCCTGTGAAAATGAAGGTACTAAGTTTAAAGAATTATATGCATATTAATATTCAACTCTAATCAACCTAACCTACACCAGTACTGAGATCCAAAACACAACCATTTCACATAAATGGATCGTTAGGTCATTACTAACTACTTTTAGTGATGTTATGTCTCTCTCAAATTTACTATCTCTCTCTGTCTAAACCTTCTCAAAAAGAAAAATCTAGTTCGGCCCTCCTCGGCTTAAATCGGTCCTTGGTTGAACCGAGCCGGTTCATTTTCTGGACCGGTTTGGGTTTAACCCAACCTGTCCATGTTCTTTTTCCTTCCGTTTTTTCATGTAAGATGAATGATGTACTCTTCATCTTTCTTCCTCCCTCCCCTCTATAAAATGGTCAACATTGGCACTCTCTTCCCACTTGTAACGCTTTTCAATGAAATGGTTTTACTTTTTGTTCCTGTCAAAAAATAAACCTTTCCTACTGTAAAAATACTGCATCCCAAAATTACTAAATTCATCCGCAAAAGAAAAGGATTCTTGGGAACACTAGTGAGAAGTTGCACCACTGGATACGGTTAAAAGAGGGAACGAGAGTGCACCATGAATCAGATTTTCAGCCAACAGCTTCCATTTGGAATTAGTCAAGTAAAGTTTATCTACACTACACCATACTCATTTCAAGAAACAAAAGTAGCCCAGATTTGTAACTTTACATAGCTTTATCATGTATTCTAAGATTTGTCTAAGAAAGAGAAGTTAAAATGAGAACATAGAACGAAAAGAAAGCAACTAACCAACTGAGATCCCTATATCAGTGTCCGCCACTTGATTTTTCCGCAGCTTCCTCTCCAAATGTGCCGCTATCCATATTGTTCCAAGCGGCCCTTTCTTGGCCAATATGAATTGAGAGTAAAACATCTTTCACTTCACCTCTGAACCTTAACTTCAACACAGAAACTGTTTCCCAAACCTTCCTGGAAGTCACAAAATCCCATTAAAATCTTAAAACAACCCAAATTCTAAGCCAAGAAGATGTCTCAGACACATTTGGTCCCCAAAACAATCTTCCGAAGCAACAAAAACGGGATAAACAATTAGAGCGCATCAAAACATCCCAAATTTGTATAATTCACGACAGAAACCCTAATTCCAACCCACCAAAAAAAAAACCCAATTTCCACCCTTAAACACACAAATTTGGCAATTCCACCCCAATTCCACGAAAAAACCCAACAGCTAAAAACACCCCCAGTAACAAAAACAATAAACAACCCAGTAATCACAACCCCAAGAACTTCGAACCCGAAAAAGAAGAGACCCCAAGTCCCAAAATCAAAGTGGGGTTCCAGAAAACACTTCCCACAAAAGCTCAAACACAGAAACTCCAATAACAAACGCCAAAAAAGAGCAAAAACCCAGATAGAGGTAGAAACCCAGCAAGCGAAATAGTCGAGGGAAGTCGAACAAGGAGCCAAGGGAGAAATGGGCAAGAACAAAGCGAGCAAAGAAGTAATCTGAAGAGCAGAAGAGTGAGTGAACCGGATCAGACCGAGTTGACCCACAATTTGGAGTGAGAAAGCGAAGGAATCTGTCTGTAATTGAGAGAGAGAAAGAGCGAGAGGTTGAAGAAGCGGGTGTGGCTAACGAAGAACAAAAACGCTGTTGGTATGAACACAAAAAGGGCTGTGAACAAACGCGCCGTAGAGCAATTGGATGGTGTTTTTTTTTAGTATGTAATTTGTACTTTTGAGTTTTCAACGAAATTTTTTCAAATACTTGAACAAAACTTTGGGAAAGAGCGGTTCGGGAAAACTTATATTTTCCGAAAAATTATTATTTACTTTTGTAATTCTTCATCCAAAATTTTGTTTAGACGAGTTTTATAAATAAGGATGAATTATAAATTTGATTTATAGTTTAATAAAAGTTTTAATTTATTACTTATCATTTTTAAAAATTTAGAAGTTAATTTTTCTATTTTGGATAAAGTTAGAATTTGCATGATTTTAAAAATTAAATTTTAATTTTAATGTTTTCATAAAAGTTAAAAATAAGTATGTTGTTCCTAATTATTGACCAACTATGTACATGTGTGTGATTATGTTAGGGTAAAATGTGTTATTTTTTTCGATTCTGTTCCCTTATTCTTCTTCTTTTCCTACTTATAGCCTCTTTTTCCCCTTACTTACGATCAAATGTGTGAACTATGAGATGCTTTCATTTGCCTAACTTTTACTCTTTTTTTTTTTAGTATATATTGAGGGAGAATGACAAATACCGATTCTCGAGATCGAACCTGTAACGTTGGTGTTAAACTGGTTTACAATCAAACAATAAAATTATTGCGTCATTGACACTTTTACATATTTAATTAGTTGATAAATATGAAGAACAAATATTATTTTTTAAATTTTATCAAATTATATATACTAATTTTTTTTTTTTTTAAATTATGAAACTAAATTCTCACTTTCTTCGACTAAATTCAAATCATGGGCCAAAATTTTAATTTATCCCAAAAATAACTTCTTAATTCAAAAGCGCCTACAAGTAGGGGTGAACATGGGTTGGGTTGGGATAGGTTGAAAAGGTTTTCAACCCAACCCAAATTTTTGAGTTGGTCATTTTTCCAACCCAACCCAATTAAAGAGACAACTCAATCCAACCCAACCTCATCGGGTTCATCAATACTTGCAAATATATATACTTTTTTTAATTAAATTGGTCATACTCGTTAATAAAATGATATAAATATTTAATATGCAAAACATTCAATCAAAAGTCACTCACTATTAGTACTACTATCATGG
>JBBMKA010005330.1:0-11677 GCA_037833695.1 Sechiopsis laciniata | reverse complement strand
GCCTTAATTTTTGCCCAAAATATTTTATTTTTTATTTTTCACACTCAATTTTTTTTTTTAGAGCAAATCACTCCTCGGGCATCCCTCACCCTCAAACTTAAAGTCTTCATTGTCCTCAATGAAGGTGTGGCTTAGTTCCCCTAAACTTAGTTATTTATGTGATTGTGATACTTTATCTCAAGCTCTAAGATGGCTTGTGAATTTTGGTTCTTTCTGTCTTTCATGATAGTGATTACTCTAATGCTAGGTTTGAATCTAGGAGAATTTAAGAATTCTTCTAATCAAAAGAAAAATTTAACTCTAATCTTTAGATTTGCGATAATAATGCTACTGCTAATTTCTCAAAGAAAATGAGGATTCTAATAATTCATAAAGAGAAATAAAACAAATTGCATCCTAATAATTGAAATGCATGTCCCAAAAAATTAAATTGCGACTAAGAATGATATGCATGCAGAAAAAGAAATAAATGCGTTAAGGAAAAAATAAAAAAGCGGGACTTCCATCTAAGTGTTTGCATTGCTGCTGCGATTGCCTTGCTCCGAATTGAATAAATGTTTTGGAATTTCAAGCTATTCGGAGTACTCTTTTAGTGTTATGGCTACTTTTATAATGACCTCGTTTCTCTTATTCATATATTCCCAGAAGTTTTGCGAATTTATGTATAGTAAGTCAAAGTGTTTAATCAGGTTGTCATGGGTTAGAAATTCATTCAATTTATTTCCTTGCTCTATGTACCTCCGATTCACAGCTTCTTCATGATGCTTAATGTGTATCTTTAGGATTCTATCAGTTGGTTGTGGTTTACACCATTATCCAAATGCAAAATCATGATAGTGTGCGGGAAGAACATCTTCCTGCGTTTGGCTGCTGCCCAGTGCTAAATTTGCTCCTCCAACACCTTACCTAGATTGGCTCGTATTCTGCTCTGGATAGAATAAAGTAGTAGAGCTTATTCCCTGCTGTCTATCTTCGCATTGGTTGATGGGATGATTGCATTTTTTTATGAACTTAACCCAGCTCTACAATTCTAGTTTAACACCGTCCATTGGAAACGACCATTGATTTTTCCACTTGGCGCCTTCTATTCCAATGGTTTCTGCACAATCCTGCAACTGCTTCTCAGTTGGCTTCTTAAGTAGCCTTTGGCATTCTGCCCCAATGTTGTTAGGAAGTAGGAGAAATTCATTCAGAGCCGTTGATCTGTAATCTTGACCCTTTAAATGTGAGAAAAATTTCTTTTCTTTGTTCAGATTTGCATAGAACTGGCAAAGCTAGTCTTACCTTGCATCTACGGTGGACATTACTAGTTATGCCCAACCCATCAAGCATATCTAGTATAGAGTTGCTTCTGGAAAAAATACATCTGGCCATCCGCGATCCTGCCAAAATATTTTCCATGCTAGCGCAACATAGAGTTTTAATTCTGGAGAAACTAGATATCCTTCTTCTATGCTTTTTTTCTTCTTCCCTTTATCGAAAGTTCTACTGCCTGAAGCCATTAGTTCTAGGAGGAGAATTTGAAAACAGAGCTTTTGGTTCTAGTGCAAAGAAATGTGTGGTGATTAATTCTTCCTTACACAAGACTTATATAAGCTTTCGCAGGATTTCGAAAATCCATATGTAAGGAATGGAATAATCACAAAAGGGAATTTCTAAATTTTCTACATAGATTTTCAAATCGTACCAATCCTTTCCTAAACTACGTAAATAAATAAAACTAAGAAAATAACTGAAAAGGAAAATTGCATAAATTGAAAAACTTCCTAAAAGAAAAGGATTACTATAACATTTTTGCTCAAAATAAAAAATACTAGATTTTTGCATTCTAGGAATGCTGCTGAGCAGGATCTGGGCGAAACCTTGTGATAGTTCCGTCTGGTGCAGTTGTCCTTTATTTGGCCATTTGTATATCTTTGGAGTTACGCCATCTTTGATAGCCTTCTCCTGCCTTTCTTCATACTGCGCCTTGATGCGCAGTTGTCCTACCCTTATCAGTATTGTTAGGATCTGATGTATCAGTTTATAGCTCAGTTGAATTGTCCATGTGTCGCTTCCTCGACAAATCAATTCCTGCTGTGTATGCTATTCTGATAGCATAAGAACTATAGGTACCATTGCGAGTAGCCCATGGGTCAGTGCGCTAATATTGTTCTCTTGCTTACCAGTTGGCTCTGCACCTCCCTTGTTGGTTTGATGCAGAATTCTGTTAGTTGGCTCTGCAGATTCATCACTCACTGTGCTAAATAGTTGAGGACTTTCATCCTCATCTTGGCTTTCATCACTGGAAAGTTGCCCAGTGTCAACTTTGGAACTATCTTTTTTTGCCTCCTCCATTTCTTTCATGGCTTAGCTTCCAGGGCAGTGAACTTTGCCCAGGCCTCCTCTTGCTGCTAATATTGCATCTTTTGTAATTTGTCTTCTCCACTTGCTGATAGCTCTCAAAGAGCATATTTTAGGCTACAATAGTTCACATTATTCTTAGGATTAAGGGAAATAAATGAGCAATAGCAGGAAATTGTGACTATAAAACATGGAAATCAGCATGCATTCATAAAGTAGCATCATAAGCGCAGTTCGCAGTTTACGTATGAATATTATACAATTTTGTGCTAAAAAGGTTATTTAATGCAGGGAATGTTGAACATTTATGCTGGTGGGACGAAGCAATGCGAACGACGACACACACAGAAGACTCACGCATTCTCAAGGCAGTCGCGTTCAAAGAATCACACCAACAAGGAAATAACAGAGAATCAATCAAGCAATTAAATTGGTGTCAATCAAATACATTCCAGCGGAAATCAAGAGATCCTGCATTAATGATGATTTTCCAGCTCACCTAGGCTTGCTGACCAAGTAAATCAACTCTATAAATTGAAAGAAGGAAGTAAAGGTTAGGTGATTGGTCGGATGACCAGAAGCCAATCTATGCGAGAAGTAACTGGTGGTGTTCGAAGGAGCCGATGACAAAGGGACTGCACACTTCACAACCACGTCAATTCCATTTTTATTATTTTTCTTACGAGTAGTTGTAGGTTTGAACATTTAGTAGTAATAAAATCGTCTAATTTAAACTTCTTACTTGTGTTTATTGCTATGCTGCGTTATAAGTCTTAAATGAATAGTCCCGAGTAGAAGCATGTTAGGAGCGTAGGTTAGAAATTTTTACACTGCTGCATTCACTATTTTATACATATATGTCGATTAGCTACTCACGTATATAACTTGTGGTGAGTTCGGAAGAAAGAACTGCATAATGACCCAGTATGCTACAATAAGTTGAAGGCAAGTTTTTGCATCATTTAGGGAGTTAGGAATAATCTCACTATTGCTCGCGTCACCCCAAGTTAAGTACGGAGTTTGCAGTGGAAGTTGGTTCTGACGTAGATCATTAAGTGCGGAAAGTACTTTTTGGTAGAAGGAAGCGAGGAACTCAATAACTAGTTTCGCGCTCTTAATATTTTTCTACAAGTGTCTATTTGTCATTGCTCATCGCATTCATATTTATTACTGTTAGTATCTGCATCATTTTATTATTAGCATCAAGAACAAAAACAAATAACCATCTTTAACCCATGCATTTACTTTTCTGCATAACTCTCGCCTGATCAATATTAATTCTATCAATCTCTATGAGATCGATAAAATTATATACTTATTACTTCCTGCATTCCGACCGCGTATACTTGCACGTAAGCGATTCTAAGGCATACTTAGCGATAAGTTTAACTCCAAATTAATTACTGTACGAATATATTAGCACCTAGAATCCTCCAATCAAGTTTTTAGCGTCGTTGCCGGAGATTGATTATTTAGAATTAATATTATTAGGTAGAGAGTAGTTTTTATTGATAAAAAGGTTGAATACTTGTATTTCTGGGTAACCTAGTTTCAAGGTAATACAACCAATAGGGAAAGTAGTCCCAATCACATTACCACAAGCACGAGCGTCAAAGATGGCATTCAATCACTTTGTGAATCATTAATGGAGCAACATTGTAACCCCGTAACACACACATTTTATTCAACAATAAAGCTATGCAGGAGAGACATACACAACCAACTTATATTCAACGCATCCCAATTGGGAACAGCAGTCACAGTTTGGGGGAAGTCATAGATCTTTCAGCACCAATCCAATCTACAAGGAGATCACAGCAACATGAGCCATACATGGGAAGCTAGGAGTCATGAACCTAGGGGACCATTTTACAATCATGAGCAGTTTCCTAAGGACATAACCATAGAAAAAGAAGAGCAGCTACGATGGAGAGGACAATGGTATAATATTAGAACTTCATCGGCCGAATCATGAGCACAAACTATCTCTAGAAGCAAACATGGAGAAAAGCAAAGCCTATAACACCAATACAGAAGGGACATATCTGAGGGCCGACGTACTTAATGTAGTGTCTGCCGTGGAATTCTTCGATGATCTTGAACTTTCATGGGAAGATTTCTGGCTAGCCATGTTAAAACGAGAAGAAGAGGCCAAAGCTCTAAGGCACGCAGAAGAAGTAGAGAGGGAACAAAAAGACGTTTTCAGCAACAAGAGGAAGCTTGGGCAAGGGTCTCCGCCTTAGTAGTTGAGATTAAGGCAAATGAAGAGGACAGATTACAGAAGATGCGATATCAGCAGCAAGAGGAGGCCTAAGCAAAATTTGTGACCCTGAAAGATGAAGCCATGGAAGAAGTTGTGAAAGCAAAAGAAATATCCAAAGTTGACACAAAGCAAAACACAAGTGATGAACGCCACAGCGAGGATGAATATCTTCAACAATTCAGCATAGTGAGTAATGAACATGTAGAGCCAAGTATCAGGATTTCACATCAAACCGATAGTAGAAACGCAGAATCACCATTTGGCAGGAAAATAATGTTAGCGTGCAAAGCCACGGGTTACTAGCAATGGTACCTGTAGTTTTTACGCTACTAGAACCGCAATCATCACAGGAATTGATTGGTTGAAAAGGCGACACTTGGACAATTTAACTAAACTATAAACCAATACATTAGATCCTATCAATGCTGATAAGGGTAGGACAACCGCGCGTCAAGGCGCATTATGAAGAAAGGCAGGAGAAGGCTATCAAAGATGGTGTAGCTCAGATGTATAAATGCCCAAAGCAAAGACAACTATACCGGATGAAATTAGCATAAGGTTCTGCCCAGATCCTGCGCAGCAGCATTCTTAGAATACAAAAATCCAGTATTTCTGACTTTGTGCATAATTTTACAACAATTTTTAGAATAAGGAAGTATTTCCATATATACAATATTTCTCGTACTATTTCCTTGCAATTTAAGTTTCGAATGAATCAGTTCAATTATGGAAAATATTGTTGCAAAATTTAAATTTTCCTTTTTGTGATTATCCCTTTCCTTGCACACAGATTTCCAAAATCTTTCAAAAACTTATATAAACCTTGTGAGAGGAAGGATCGATCACAACATTCTCACATTACACCTCAAGAAACCAAAACTCCACTACCAATTCTCGAAACCAATGGCCTCAAAGAGCATAGTAGTCGACAAGAATAAGGCAGTAGAGGATGCTGACGATGGACATCCAGTGGTTCCAGAAGCAAACCTTTATGCATCTCTGGCAAGGAAGAGATTCTGGCAGGATCAAGGATGGCTTGCGGGATGCATTCCACATGTAACACAAGTTAGGATAGGCGAGTTAGGTCAGAGCAGCCTTTTAATGCCTACCGTGGATGCAAGGCTAGATTGGGTTCGCGAGTTTTATGCAAACCTAAACAAGAAAAAGAAAATTTTCTCGCGAGTAGAAGGATATGTGATAGATTGTGGATTTTTAGCCTTGAACAAAGTGTTCTGGCTTCCTGACGAAATTGGGTCGGAGTGTCAAAAGCTTCTTAAGAAGCCAACTAAGAAGCAGTTGTAGGACTGCATGGAAACAATTGGAATAGAAAGCATAAATGGAAGAATCAATGGTCGTTTCCAATAGACGGTGTTAAGCCAAAATTGCAGGGTTGGATTATATTCATAAAAAATGCAATTATCCCATCGACCAATGCTAAGATAGTCAGCAGAGACCAAGCACTATTGCTTTACGCAATTATAACCAGAAAACAAATCAATCTAGGCAAGATAATGGATGGACAAATTTAGTGTTGGGCCTCGGCTAAACGTAGGAAGATGTTTTACCCGCACACTATCACTAAATTATGTTTGGAGTAAGGTGTTCAACCATAAGTAATTGACAGAATCCTGAAGATATACACTATCCATATGGAGGAAGCTGTTAATCTGAGATGGAAACAAGAAGGGAAGCAATTCGAAGCATTTTTAGCCGAGGATAACTTGATTAAGCAATTTGAGGCGTTGTTCACCAAATCGTAAGACTTTTCGGAATACGCGAATAAGAGAGATGAGATAATAGTAAAAGCAGCCGCAGCACTATTAGAATACTCAGAATGGCCTAAATTTTCAAAACATATACTCAATTCGGAGCAAGGCAATCACAGCGTCAATGCAAAAACTTAGATGGAAGTCCCGCTCTCTTATTTTCTTTTAGCGCATTTATTTCTTTTCGCATGCATTTCATTAGTAGTCGCAATTTTAATTTGATAGGAACATGCATTTAGGTTGCAAATTTATTCTCTTTCCCTTATGATTATCTAATAAATTAGCAATTTCCCTTTGAAAGCTTAAGATAGCATTATTATTGCAAAATTAAGTTTAGTAGGAAACGAACTTTCAATTAGAGAAATTTTTAAGTTCCCTTTGATCCAAACTTAGCATTAGAATAATTTTTATCATGAAAGACAGAAAGAACAAAAAATTCGTAAGGAAGTCTTAGAACTTGAGATAGAGTACTGCAATCACAGTAATAGCTAAGTTTGAGGGGCCTCACCTTCATTGGGATAATGAAGGCTTTAATTTTGGGGGTGAGTGTAGCCCGAGTGAATGCTGAAAAGAAAAAGTGATCGAAAGCAAAATTTTGAAAAGAAAAAAAAACTTATAAAATAAATATCATCATATTATAGGCAAAATTAAAGACAAAAGAAGCGCGAATAAGCTTTAGGACTCCTTAAGTATTCCTCTGTCTATGGAAAGCACAAGCTTAAATTCTACTGCTTAGGTGAATTGTTTTATGCTCAAACAAGACATCTTAAGAACTATGGAATTATAGACATGAGTGCAACCCGAGAGGAATACAAAAAATATAGCGAGAATCTTCGAAGGATATAAGGACCTAGAAAGTCTTGACAGAATATGTTGGGCAAACTTAAACTAGAAGTGATTGCGTATAATAGATTGAGTAATGAGAAATAATTGCGATGAAGAATAATCTGTCGGCCATGGTAAGGAAGATTTTAAGGCAACACTTGGATCTTTGGGAAAGTTTGAAAACTGAAAAAGAGAAGGAAGTTTTATGCTAAGAAAATGATATGCAATAACAGCCGTTGATTTTATGCTCGAAAAGAGGAAAAGTTGATATTCTTATTAAAATAAGCTAACTAGCAGTTATGCATTACTTGGGACAAGCAATGATTTAAGTTTGGGGGTTTGTGTAAGGACCCGACCTAAAAATGGCCTAAACCTGGTCCTTACTCAGCATGCATGCATAAAAGACAATTAAAAATCAACAAGCATTCTGGGAAATTAAAAACAACCATTTAAAACTTCAAGGAACCTGTTTATAAACATTTAAATAATTTATTCCCTGTTCAAACATTAAAAGTAGCCCTGGCCAAAGCATAATTTGAAATAGCAAAATACAAAACATTCAAATACTACATCAAGTTCCATATGCAAATCCTATGGACTCCGTGTCCAACTACATGCTGAATTAAATCAATAAACAAAATATAAAGCAGAGTGTCGGCGGCTCCCATGATTATGCAGCTCCTCCTCTAGCCGTCTTGGTGCTGTCCCAAGTTACCTAGTGGAAAAAACCACAGAAAATAAGGGTGAGTACAAAGGCACTCAGTAAGAATCCCCAACTGGGGTACAATACGAAACAACGCATCATCTAGCAATCAAGTATACAAGTAAACAGTTACCAACACAGAATCCTGAAACAAAATGTCCAACAACTCCTGGGTCATCGAAAGTCTCTAACTCCCGGCCCCCTGATAAGATATCCTCGAGGGTCTCTACCCTTGGCCTAAGTGACCGCTCAATAGCTGGTCCTATCCAGCTTTCCTAACTGATTCTGGGACATCCGAAAGAGTACCCGGTGCTGGCTCTAGACTCGAGAAGGAAGTGGTGTACTCACGAACATTAGCTCGAGGGAGCTCTCCACTCGGTGCCTAACGCGTGTGCGTGCACACCACATGCTGCTGCAAACTGCGTAAATGTGGGAGCCTAGGGACATACTACACCAGTCCAGGTACGCATGCCTAAAGACTCGGAAGCAGTGTCACTGATCTACAGTAGCGCGAGACCCCCGGTGCTCGACTGTAGTAGCCTGAATACCACCGACGCCTGAAGCTAAGAACCGGCCAAGGCAGGCTTACACCGTTGGTAGGGTTCCGCTCTAGCAGGCTATAGACTAGGCTTATGTTAGTGTGGTAGCTACTCCACACCCGACTGTCGGGGTTAAGGAATCTGTCCTCACAGCCCGGCCGGTGGGGACACGTACGTTGGTCCACTCTCAGCCTCTGGATGATGACACCCTAACAGTTCTATCTAAGATTACCTATTCCCTGTTTCTTAACAAACAAACATGCTTCACAACAATAACCCTAGCATGGTACTACGAGTGCAAACAGAAAATCAAGCATGCTGGAAGAACAAACCTAGCATGGCACTAACATGTGAATATAAGCGACAACATGCTAGCAGAACAGATCAACCAAGAAGTTCCTATCCACTAACATGCAAGTAACAGAAAAGCAAGCATACAAGAAAGCAATCAGAGAAGTCCCGCAGGGTCCACACAACCCCGGTAAGGAATCCTTACCTGGTAAGTCAGGGAAACACACACACAAATATATAGTGCTCCTTGAGCTGAAGAACCGACAGAACCTAGCAAATAATAAAACAGGAAATACTAATTAAATTCTACACGGACAGCTGCTCGAAACTAAAACGACCAACACAAGCTTGGGAGAGAAATTACCAAAACCCAACACTAGGTGGCTTGGCAGTTGTCGCCAAGGCTGGAGTGCGGCAGGCAGTGAGCTGGCTCGGCAGGCTGCGTGACAAGGCTCGAGCGGAGGGGCTACAAATGCATGCTGGGAGCGTGCGACTGTGTGCGAACAGGTGAAGGCACAGGTGCGTGTGGATAGGCAGCTGCGTGCATGGACGGCTGGGGCGAGCGAAGGCGATCGCGAGGCACTAGCAAAGCTGCTGGGCGTGTGCGCGGCTGCGTGTAGGGGAAACGGGACGTGATCGGGATGCTGGCGGGAGAGCTTAGCAAACGCGAAGGCACGGCGCTGGGTTTAGGGGCTTCTACACGACAAAAAGACGGAAGAAAACGAAAACCTTTTCCTTTTAATCGATCCATCAATCTCCACCTGCCACGTGTCCCTGGAAGCCCTCCTTCGAGTCCCAGCAACGATGCCTTTTCTTCTTATTTTTTCTTCTTTTTTAAACAAGCCTTCCAAACTCAAACCAACAGGGTTCGAGCCCTGGCGGAGTCACCTTTTTTTGTCTTTTTCCCTAATTAATCAACAGAGTCTCCGAACCTCTCGAAAAGCTACTCCAACCCTGAAAACCTAAAACCGAAGTAAAACCCAAACTTAGCAAATTACAGAACCACCCCGAAACCCTGATTAATTACGAGACTACCCTCGAAGGCATAATTACCAAAATGACCCTAGAGGTCCAAACTACCCTAACGGCCCACAACCGAATCAATGAACGAACAAACTTGGGGAACCGAAATGGAAAACTGGGCAGTTACAATACTCCCTCCTTTTATGACTTTCGTCCCCGAAAGTCCCTAAGACCAAAATAACTTCGGGCAAAAGTCCTCAAGAACCTCTAACTCTTAAATAGTCTCCTCTGTCTTCTGATTCCTCCACTAGACTCAACCAAGTTAATCTCCCTGCTACGCAAAGTCTTGCGATCCAGACTAAAGTCTGTACTGGCCTCTCCACTAAGCTCAAACCCCTAGCTCTAATGGCTCAAAGTCCACCACCTGATGAAAAAATGACACGAGGACAACGTTGTGCAATGCTACCAATGACGGGGCAAAGCCAAACGACAAGCCACGAATCAGATCTGCGCAAGGATCTTAAAGAGTCCTACAAACTCAGAAACTCAACTTCCCTACTTACCAAACTTTAAAACTCCACGCCACGGCACTACTTTTAAAAATACTTGCTGGCCAACCTCAAACTCCAAATCTCTATGCCGAACATCAGAATAACCCTTCTGCCTTCTCTGCGCTATCAACATACGATCCCTGATTTTCTACACTACGTCGCTAGTCATCTGTAACAGCTCGGACCCCAAAACCTGTCTGTCACCATTTTCTTTCCAAAACACTGAACACCCACAACGCTTACCATACCAAGCCTCAACGGAGCCATCTGAACGTCGACCGGTAACTGTTATTGTAGGTAAACTCAACCAAATAAAGGCACTGATCCCAACTGCCTGGAAATCTAAAATATTGGCTTGTAACAAAACCTCAGGAATTTGGTTCACCCTCTCTGTCTGACCATCTGTCTGAGGGTGAAAAGCAGTACTGAAGCTGCACTCGGTTCCCAAACCCCTCTGGAGTGCTCTCCAGAAGCAGAAAGTGAATCGAGAGTCACGGTCTGAAACAAACCTCACCAGCACCCCATGGAACCAGATGATCTAATTCAAAAATAGATGTGCCCACTGCTCCACGGTGTAGCTAACTCTACTGGGGATGAAGTGTGCACTCTCAGTCAGCCTGTCTACAACAACCCAGATCTGAGTAAACCCTCTCGGCGTCCTCGGCATCCCAGAAATAAAATCCAACGAAACACTTCCCATTTCCACTGTGGCACACTCAACGGCTGCAACAAACCTACCAGTTTCTATCTAGGAGCCTTCACTTGCTAACAAGTGAGACACCGGCTAACAAACTCAACAAAAACTCTTTTCATAACCATTTTCCAGAACGTCTGCTTGAGAACCTGATACATCTTGGTACCTTCTAGGTGCCAAGTAAATGGGGAACTACGAGCCTCACTAAGTAACTCGGCTCGCAACCCGACGTTAGCGGGAACAAACAACCGACCTCTAAACCTCAAACCTCCGTCTGGTGTTAAAATGAAATCATGATCTCCGTCTTCTCGAACTCTCTCGATCATCATGCTCATCTTGGGATCACTCAGCTGGCCATCAATGATCCTCTGCTTAAACGACGGTTGAACTATCAACTGGGCTACCCTGACGGTAACCTCTCCTAACAATACTGCAATACCAGCTCGCTTGAAGTTCCTCCACACATGAGCCTGAGAATTCAACACAGCTACGGAGTGCGACGTCTTTCTACTCAGAGCATTTGCCTCAACATAGACCCTTCCTGGGTGGTACAATAACTCACAGTCGTAGTCCTTAACTGTAACGGCCCAGTTCTTCATTCCGGTTTCTCAGGTATGTTCGGTTGGGCCGTTAGGGCTCTTTGGACCCCTAGGGGCATTTTGGTAATTTTGCCTCTAGGGGTAGCCTCGTAATTTTCCAGGGTTTTGGGATCATTCAGATAAATTTATTAAGTTTGGTT
>JBBMKA010005329.1:0-11678 GCA_037833695.1 Sechiopsis laciniata | reverse complement strand
AATTTTTATTTTTTTAATAGCATTTTATAGAAAAAGCTATCCTAAAATGCTATAATAAAGGTTATTTCTTGTAGTGTCATATCTAATTTATATCTTTTTACATTCTATTAGGAGTGTACAAAAAAATTGATAACTTGAATAACCCAACCAAAATATAATAGTTGGGTTAGGATTAAGAAAAATCGATAAAATCGGTTCGCATCAACTCGAACTAAATGGATATATTCAAGTATAATGCATTTCATTTAATAAAATACTGCAGTGGTGCGTTGGTAAAAAAGATGATGTATAAAGTAAAGAACCAAGTTTGATGAAATAGGTAGAAGCTTTTTTTTTGTTACTAAATTTGTTGATTTTCAAACTTATTATCTGCCAAATGTCCCACTCGTTCTCTCTCTCCATTTTTTTTTATATAATAATATTGGGGAAGGGAGACTCGAACATGTAATCTCATGGTTACTAAATTAAACAAGATGTCATTAGAACTCTGCTTTTGTTGGCTTCTCTCTCCCCACTTGCCCAACCATTCCTTTTTGTTTTCAATTTCCACCCGTTTTCTTGATCAATCTCTAGGATTGTTATTAGTCCATCATCAAAATCAATATTATCCAGATTTATTTCACTAGTATCATTGGTCTAGATTTTTTTGAGGTTTTTCATTTTTTTTTCATCTCTCAAATCAAATCGATGTACCCTACCCAACCCAAATCGAAAAATATAAAGTTGGATTTAAAAAATGATCAACCGGATTTTTTGGGTTGGTTTAAAAATTTCTTGCAATCTAAACCAACTCAACCCGTGTGCACCCTACTTTTCATAGTTCTTAGAATGACACTTGTGAAAAACATACCTAAGCAAAAGAAAATAGCTAATAGTTCTTAAAATGACATATTTTTGTGAGCAGCACACCTAAGGAGAGGAAGTTGAGGTATTACTAATGCCATAGAAGTGTCCTAAAATAGCTTGAGCTTTATATTTCTTTAATTTATTTTCTTTCTCTTTTCAAGTACTTTTCTAAATCGAATGTTCACAATATAATTTCATTAACATGAGATGGCTACCACTCTCCAACTTATACACCCCCAAAGTTTCTATACTTGGAATTTCACTCGAGAAATAATTTATTATTGAATCGGGGTTTGTTTGGAACATGATTCTAAGATTTTCATGGTTATATATATATATATATTTTTTTTTTTTTTTTTTTTTTTTTCTTTGCTCAAAGAATTTAACAGAATGAACATCGTTATTTCATTTATTACTTTATCAAAATGATACTAGACAAAAAGTTAGGGGCTTTGTAAACATAATTGAAAGAGGAAAAATTCGAATCCATGACTTTGTAGTCGTGGGAAAACATTGATGCCGTTGAACAACAGTCTTTTTAGTCAACCTAAACTAAGTACTAAAGATAAAGCTACCAGTAACATCGTTTTTTTTTAACTTATCAAAACAGAAAGAGAGCGAGACTTCCTTGACCAGTTTCTTGTTGAAAGGCTAAAGCATCATCTTCCTAAGGAAAACATGGAAGGATTTTTTTTAGTACAAATTGGAGGACCCCGACCATAAATTCTACATAGAGGTATTACTGTTCTCAAATAAATGAATTCCACATACCAATTTTCAAGATCGAATTTGTGATCGTGGTGTTGAGCTAGGTTACCACCAAATAATAAAACCAACATGTCACCAACTCTTTCGATAGAACATGAAAGGATGTAATGCTCCATAGTAGACAATTTAAGACCATTAGATGAGAAGAAAGAAAGTTTTCAAAAGCAATAGTTAATTAAACACTAAACTCCAACTCTTTTTTTTTTTCTCTTTATAACTTAACTTTATTATTGTCACTTATTTGAATTATTATTATTATTACTTACCAATTGATTTAGAACTTAGAAATTTAATATTTAAAATTATAAATATCAACAATATATATAATGCATATATTTTATTGTATTATTTTTTGTTCCCTATTCACTAAGTTTTTTTTTAAAAAAAAATTAGTGTGTAAAAATAAAATTTAAAATTTTTTGTTTTCATTAAGTTTAAATTGGATGAGTAATTAGATATTTAATTCTAAAGATCGAAATTAAAAGAAATGAAAAAATATATATTATTCATTTTTGTTATACTATGTTGACTAGAAAATTACTTGAATTTGAAAGATTAAATTTGCAAAAATATATAATTTAAAAATTTATGCTTAGTTCAACAGTTATTACATTTTATGAATTGAAATATAATTTAGACACTTAATTATAAAGATCAAAATTAAGATAAATAATGAAAAAAAATCTATTATTTCAATTTTTTGTATTATATCTTTTTATATTGTCCAAAAAATTTACTTAAATAAGGAAATATGAATATGTAATAATAAAAAATTTATGGTTTTCATTTAGTTCAATAATTATCTGTAATCAGGCTATGCGGAGGAGCTATACACAACAAATTTCTATCCAGTGTACCCTAACTGAAAAAATCAGCTAGAGTTTAGGTGAGACTACAACAATGTCTTTCAGGAGCAATATAGTCCGCAAGTAGAGTAGGGCGCAATATACTATTCATGAGGATCTAGGCGTCATGAACCTGAATATCCTATGTATAAGCATAAACAGTCTTTGGAGAACTCAATCATAGAAGAAGACATGCTACAAAAACGTCGAGTTTAGATGAGAGAAAACAACATCCTTCTTGCAACCCCTGAACTCGAATGCAAGCCTGAGCCATCTCTAGAAAAGCCCATTAGAAAAAGCGCAGCCAGTAGAGAACGAAATGATGAAAATTCGAAGGTAGAGGTACTTGAAAGAGAGGTGATAAATGAGATAAGCTGCAAGCTAGAACCCTCGTGGAAAGATATCATATTATCCATTATAGCAAAAGATGAAGAAGCCCTCGCTTTATCAAGGCGCGCAACAGAAGACAAAGAATAGTGGATATAAGATCAGCAACTGGGAAAAGCATGGGGGTAGTTACAACTCCCGTAATCTCAGTAGTTGATACAGAGGAAAAAGTTGTAAGTCACCGCAACGAATGTTCCAGTAGTGGTACTGTACAAAATATAGATGATGAAAGCCAAAGTAAGGATGAATATCCTCCACTAGTCAGCTTTGTGGATGATGAACCTACAGCTACTACTGTGGAAAACCTAGTTGCCTCATGTGCAATAAATTTGCACTCGCGCAAGAATACACGGTCTGCAGTAAGTAATAAGTAAATTATAGATCTCCATAGGGACTGTGATTTATCTAAGGTGATGTTTAGAATTGACAGAAATAAAACGAATGGTTGTTGTGATTGATTAGGTTGAATAGCATAAATGAAATAAGAACAGTTGTAAAACAGATTATGAGAGAATAAGACTAAACCAGGATACTCATGGTTAGTATTAGCAATGCATTGCAAAGAAACATGCAATAAGGGGTAACTATCATACTACGCCTCACAAACTTCTACTTTCGCTTCCATTCGCATAAAGCTCGAATTCTGCCGTAACTTGATGTAATGATCAGCCGGCGCTTCGTATGCAGTAGTTACACATTTATTCCTAAACTCCGATTTAAAGTAGTAAAGACTTAATACTAACCTACTGAACATGTAAACTAGTCTTAGGTTATTTTCTCTTCTATTTACAACCTATTAGTGCGTATGGATGGCCGTTCGACACTTACTATTGATATTTGCTCCTAGTTAACATGCTCTATTTAAGCCCTTCCTATTCCTTCTTAATACATGCTAAGACTAACCACTTTTCCCTAGTGTTGCCTTAATAAAATTAGTTCATCACATAAACAAGAAATACATATAACGACATGGAAAACATGCTGAAATAATATTGCTTAAATGAAATGAGTCTAATAAGAAAAACAGAGAAAAACAACAAAGTAAAACTCTCTGTTTCGAAAACTCTCCAACCTCCCTAAAATCCTATTATAGAGGTCTCCTTTTATAATCATCCTTTGAATCTTTCAAAATAGGCACATATTGATCGACTCGGTATCTTTCCTTGTATGAATTTTTCAATTATGTTTGTGTGTTTAAGGCAAGAATCTTGTGATTTCAGCAATTTGTCTCTCTAGTGTCTGGTTAGTCAACATCTTGCTTCCATTTGATTATTTCCTTATTTCGTTTATGACACCTTGGCGTTTCTCTGAACGTTGCTCCGCTCATAATCGCGCGTCTTAATTCTCAACTCCGCATTGCAAATTCCTGCAAAAACTATTTATCAGCATAAGCTTTGCTAAATACGCGCTAAGTGTGCTAATTCTACCATTTTATGTGCTATAATTAATATCTCTCAATTTATTCCTCCAATGCATAAGCATTAGCTATTTTCACCTTTTTCTCATTATATTCACCTTTCTCGTATTGGATTTTAAATAATAGACTCAAACAATGACCTTAGATTATCTATAATTCTGATTCTATTTGAGAGTCATCAGCTACAAACACAGAAGATATGCCTCAACCTACCCAGGTAGATGAGGAAAACGAATAACTGCAGGAAGATACAAGTAGCCCTAGTAGCAACGAAACATCAGCAATGGTGCCCGACGCTTTCGAGCTACCATGTCCACTGATGCAACATGAACTAACCAGTCAAGGAAGTGACATAAGGGCAAATCAACTGAGCTTCATCTTGACGCTCCACACCCTACTAACACTGAAATTGGTAAGGAGTAAACGCATTAAGGCACATGACGGAGTAAGAAAGGAGAAAGCAATCAAAGATGGCGGCACTCTGAAAATATATAAGTGGCCAAATCTTAGGCAACTCACATCGGAAGGAATGTAGCACAAAGGTTCCACCCTGGGCATGTAGCATTCCTAGTATGCGAATATCGGTATTTACGACATTGTGCATTATTTCTACAATTTTTATTTTTTCAATAATAAGAATAGAATTTTTTTTCTTTTATAAGTTTTCCTTGTTAGTTCTATTTCCATTTTTATCAGACTTCAGTAAGGAATGGTATGGGAATTAGAACGAGATCCCTGAAATCGAATTTTTCCTTCTTTATAAATTTCCTTAATCTTTGTGCGAGGGAGTGAGGATTTGAAAAGGTTATAAATACCCTGGAAAGAGTACTAGAAACTCGCAGCTTCCCTTAGTTCAGAGAAACCTAGCAATCTCTTACTATTTTCTTGACCAACTGATGGCCCCATTTTGTAAATCGTTTAGCAAGTCAGCCAAAGGTAAGGAAGTCGATAATCAGAAACAGGTTCGAGGTTCCACGTCTCAAAGATATAGAATCTGGAAATTGTCTTCTGATGGATCGAAGTTGGAGCACGGGGAAAGCTTGTATCAGCAGCAGACAAGAAGTAAGAAAGCCTTCGGCAAGAAAGTATGGAGTGAAAAACCTTCAGCAAACACCCAATATGTCATTGTGAGCAGCGAAGATGAAGTGCCCCCTATGATGGAAGAAGAGTCGATTTCAAAAGACTATGATGAGCTGGCAGATGAATTGATAAAGGATTACCTCTAATAGAGGAGCAATTACAAGATTGTTTAGAAGTGATTGGAGTAGTGGGAGCAGAGTGGAATGATCCAATGTTATTTCGAGCGTGGTGGGTCACAACAGACTTGTACGATTGGCTTAATCTCATTAAAACGTCGATCATTCCATCAACCAATGCGACGCTGGTTAGAAGGGATCAAGCACTGCAGCTTTACTCAATAGAAAGTGGAAAGCGCATCATCTTGGCCAAATATTAGAGATGCAAATTCAGCTCTGTGCTTAGAAGATATGGGATAAGACGTCCTTCCTATTTTGTATAACAAAATTATGTATTGATCAGAACGTCAAACCTAAGCTTCGTGATGATGTTTTACGCATTTACCCAGCGAATCTTGATGAAGAAGAAGAGGTGCAGTGCCACAAAGAAGCAGTACCCATAGACAAGGTATCACAAAGAATCGATCAAGTTTTCGCTCAAACGCAAAGTTATTGGGCCTACACAAGTAGGCGTAATGAGCTAATTATGAAGACAGTAGTAGCATTGGAAGATTATTCTCAATGGTCAAAATTTCTGAAGCACCAATTGTATGCAGACTGCAGCAAAGGCAATGTGGAAAAATAGATGGAAGTCTCGCTCTCGTAACTTTCCCTTTTCATCAATTATTTACCTTTTATTAATGCATGCATATCAATTCAATTAGGATGAGATTTTGTTTCAATCTTTTAATTTGAACTTATAATAGGAAGTCAATATTTTCTTTGAAAGAGTAACGTTAAAATTATTATTGCAAAATTTGGATTTTGGTATGAAATTCACTTTAACTTAGAAGAATTCTTGAATTCCCTTAGAATCAAACCTAGCAACAAAGTAGTCCTTATCGTGCACGATAGAAAGAACCAAAATTTATGAGGAAGTCCTAAAGCTTGAAATAGAGCATCTCAACGATGGAAATGATTAAAGTTTGGGAGAACTAAGCCTCATCATCATTAGGGGACAATGAAGATTTTAAGTTTGGGGGTGAGGGCAAGCTTGAGAAGTGTATAAAAGAGAGAAAAAAAATTGTACAAAATAAAGATCAAAACATTCTGGGAAAAATAAAAAAAAAGCAAAAAAAAGCAAATAGCCGTAGAAATTTTCAGAGTATTCCACTGTCTACCAAAAGCGCAAGCTTGGAAATTCTTTTGCTTAGATGAAATGCTTTACACTCAAGTAATTCATCCTAAGAACTAAGGAATTGTATATATGAATGCAACATAAAAAGAATGTGTAAAGCAAAAGCAGAAATCCTTGAGGGATCTAGAGACCTAAATAGTAGCTTTAACAAAATGTGTTGGGCAACCTTAGTTATATAAGTGGTTGAGTATAATAGATCGAGTAATGGGAAATAATTATAATGAGGAATAATCTGTCAGTCATGATAAGAAGGAATTTGAAGCATTGAGTCTTTGTGAAAGTTTGAAAACTGGAAAGAAAAGGAAGTTTTATATCAAGGTTATAAAGGATGCGATAAGACCTTCTAGAGTTGAACATAGGAAAAACTGATTTAGAAGAACAAAATGCTAATAGGTAGACCACGCATTACTCAGGACGAGTAATGATTCATGTTTGAGGGTTTGATAGCTCTCAAATAGAGCATAAATTAGGTTATTTTAGTTAGTATTTTTCTAAGTTTCAAAGGAAATATTTAAAGGATAAAGAGAAAGAGGCGAGTAAAAATTGTTAGAAGTCGCACGCATATGCTATTTAGCATTACAAGGATTAGCATAGCATTATTTGCATAAAAAGGAGATTAAATTGTGCTAATATGTGCTTATGCAATGCAGGGATGCGATTTAATGCAGATGAAAATGTAGAAAAGTGTTGGTGAGGTATATTTTGTTCTATCTCCATTGGTATATCCTTCTTTGATTCGTGATATATATGCTGTATTTTCATTGTATAATGTCGTTGAATGATATTTACTACAAGACGAGCCACATGGTTCACGAATATGTTAAGATCTCAATACGCATTCTTGACTAGTTTCATGAATTGCAAGAACATCAACAATATTTGAAGAAGTTGTTGTAATAACCTACTTTACAAGTCACTATGATATATGAGTTCCACCATAATCTGTTTAAGATCTAACTTTGTGGGGATTAAATAAATATCTTAACTTTGTCTCAATATCTTTTTGTGGAAGAAGAACTATATCAAGTTAGTAAATTTACTGAAAATGTAATATTAAGCTGTGTATTATTAGCTATATACATAAGTGCATCTATTGCACTAAGATATGGTATTTCAAAACCAATTAGTTCTTCATTATCTTCTCGAAGACGAAATATGTCTTATTTCACATCGAGTGATCAAACTACCATTGAAATGTTCAATGGATATGTTGTGTCCAAGTAAACCTTTTATAATATTTTCTATATAAGTTTATTGATAAATAAATATGTCATCCGTTAAATGTTCCATTTGAAGACCGAGATAAAAATGTCTTTCCAAGATCTTTTATATCAAATTCTTTCTTGAGATATTTAATTGATTTCTTAAGCTCTTCAAGAGCTCCAATAATATTTGAGTCATCAATATACACAACAATAACCACAAAACCCAACTGTGATTTCTTTATAAGAACACATGGACAATAGGGTTATTCTTGTACTCTTTTTTCAATAAGCATCACATTTTTTCGAACTATCTATATCAAGATATTTGTAATTTGATCGAATAAAATTCTCTAAAATTCACGTATATGATTATGAAATTTTTAATCCTTCAGGGATTTTCATATAATATTCATTATTTACATCTTATATATGCATGACAAACTTTTCATATATAATCATGCTGATTAGATATCTCTAAATGTTATTGCATCCACGACATGAGAATATATACTTATGCAACAAGTCTCGCTTTATAACTTGTGAGCTCATTTTTTTCATTTCTTTTACAAAGAAATGTTCATTTTATTTAACTGGTTTTACACCTTTAAGTGTATGGACTTACAAGCCCAAAAACTTCGCATTTTGAAAGGGGAGTGTCATTCACTTGGATTTCTTTTTTCCACTTAAGCCAATCCTTTCCATGTCAACATTTTTTTACAGATCTAGATTGCAAAATCTCATTTTCATCAATAATAATCGTCAACAACAATATCATTTTTGTTCCATCCTTTTCATGTCATGACATTACTTATCGAGATCTCTTCATTATGCGCAGTTACCATTTATTTCCTTTGACTAGTAAAATTTGAGATTTCTTCTAGAAACTCATATGCCCACTTGAGATATTTCAAGTATTCAATACTTTGTTTTCGAGGATCTTTTATATCTGGAACTCATTGCTTTATCATGCTATTGGCATTTGAAAACTTATTTGTTGTGACAATATGTTGCATCATGATACCAATAATTGATGGTGCAATTGCAACTTACTCACTTTCTCAACATCTGTAAATGCATTTACATTTGAATTACAATATTTTGAAATTGAATTATTCTTTGAACTTTTAGTTCATATTGAGATTTTAATTTCCAATTCACATTAAGATTTGAACTTTCGGTTCACATAAATCTCTATGGGAATTTATAAATGAGACAATAAGAGCCTTTTATATTTCATTTTTCAACTTCTCTCAATTTCTCCCCCTAATTTTGAAAAATTTATCTCATCAAGGACAATTAGCAAAATGTACAGTTGACATATCACCCGTCAGGGGATCGAGATATCTAATTATTGATGGAAAATTTAATTCAACATATCTTCCTAGTGTCATTTGAGAACCCATCTTAATATAGTGTGGTAGAGCAATGTTAACACATACTACACATCTAAAAATCTGCAAATGGGATATACTTCACTTTTGGCCATAGGCAAATTGTAAAAAGGATTTTATATGATAGGTTGCCAATCTTATCTATATAATCGATGCTACATGCAAAGTAGCATGACCTCATATAGATATAAAAATCTTTGCTCTTGTAAATGGTTTCCTTAAACCATTTTGTGTTTGAACATAAACTAAAAAGGTTCAATACATTTATCCCAATGAAATTAATCATTAGAAATGTATATTCACTAGCATTCTTAATATAAATACTTTTTAATCTCACCGTCAAGAACTTGTGCATTTAATTTATTCATCTGAGCACATAACCTTGCAAATGCAAGGTTTAGACTTAATAATAAGCACACACATATGATCACCTTCTGGATGCATCAATTAAGACAACAAAATATCAAGTGCTTTCTTTGGTGGATTAATAGGTTCACATATATGATAATGAATTGCTTCTTAAACATATGGAGAGCTTAATCTCATTTTAGCTGGTGATGGCGAGAGCAAACATCGCATTACAGTTTTATAGATAAAAGAATCTTCTTGTTCTTCAATACACATATTCATATGTATTCTCAATAATAAATCTTATCCATACTGACTCGATATGACTTATTATGCCACATAGTAAATATATATGAATAAATGAACTTCGGGTTCATTTTTGCATATATTTAATTAATATCAATTATGCTCATGATATAATCTTGCAGAAAAAGCTGGCAGCTTTTCTAATATACGTTTTTCATTTGATAGCCATCCAACGTATATTTTTAAAATTTAGTAGACTTCTCTTTGATTGATCAAAATATAAAGTTGCTCTTTTAGACAAAATAAGTTTTGCTTTTCCAGCAGTTTCAATCAAGTCTTCGGAACTTGATATAATATTGACTTTTGACTTAACCGTTATCAATCTCAAAAAAATATTGTCTACATGTATATCGTTGGATTCTTGCTTTATCAAGCATAAACTCTCATAATTCTTATTCTCTTCACGAGATTAAGAAGGTTACAACATTCAAATATGTCATATTTGATTGATTCAAAATGATTAATCATCTCTTCAAAAGATTCAAAGAAATTTATAACATACAAATATGTTATATGTTAAGGGGCTCAAAAGATTAAGTATCTCTCCAAGAGATTCAAACAAAACATTTCCCAATTTTATTCTTCGTCAATTATTGATCACAATCTCAATCTCAACGTCAACAATAACTATTGGATTTTAACATTCACTCTGGGCATTGCCAATTGCTGGTTGAGATTCATGATTGTCTCGTCTAATGCTGATTTGTTTGATTCAATCATAAGAAGATGTGATTTCTTATCAGAATATTTAAAACTTCTTCTTTAATATTGCTCAAAGATGAGCATATTGTATCTATGAAAGGAAGAAAATATATGTCCTTTGAAATATATTCATTATTTTAGGATCACTTATTGATTCATGATGTGTACTTATAAGTCCATATATCAAGTGAACACTTCTTGATTACAAACTATGCAACTCTATGTGCATCTAATCAAAATGAACAATTCTCGATTTGAAATAATGCAGCTTAAAGTGCATTCAATCAAAAGGAGCAGTTATTAACATTATGCACTTAAACATTGTTGATGTAGAAACTTTTTCTACCTTTTAGTATTGTGTTTATAATGCATGTTATTGATATATCATACTACCTTAAAGTGTAGCTTATGGGGAGAATCATTTTTGGACGATTTTACCCTTAAGCTACACTAAAAATTACAATATATTGCCACTCCGATATTAACCACTCTCACGTTTCCGTTACTCACCCCACCCCAACCATGTAGGTTACTTTTTTTTTTTAATGTTTTTCTTCATTAATATTTATAATATTAATTAAAGAATTTGAAAAGTTCTATCTCTCATTTCCATAATCATCAATATTTACTATTTTAGGTTACTTTTCCATTGAAAGTAGAATTTTAAAGGTTGGTAATTTCCACCTCCCACAACTATATATATAGAGTTCTTCATCATTCTATTTCATCCAAACAATCGACCTTTTCTTAATTTTATGTTTAGTTTTATTTATTTCTTCTGTATTTCTGTATAATTGTTTTTCTTTATATTATGTAGGATTATTTTTTCTTTCAAATCTACATTTATTGGATTACTTAATCTAATTTGTTTTTTTTTTTTTTTTTTTGTTACTTTTATTGGATTACATGTAGTTTAAGACAAGACTCGGAGATGTACAATAAAAGGAAGATTGTGAAGGTAAATACAAACATACTTATAGGTAAATACATTAATATTGTGTTTTATATGTATACTTAGTTTTTTAATAAAATAATAATTATTATTATTATATTATGACATTTATCTATACTAGGGTAATTTTCAAATTTT
>JBBMKA010005328.1:0-11679 GCA_037833695.1 Sechiopsis laciniata | reverse complement strand
AATTTAAAGTTTTGTTGTACAGTTTTAATCAACACCAACATTTTACTCTAAAATCAACTTCTTACCAACTTTGAAGAGTAATTTTCCAAACATGAAACTATATTGATCTAAAAATCTCTAACTTACCCTTTTCCAGTTTGGGAGGATAGTCCCAAAATACTTATTTAACATATCATTAGCTCAAGCTTATAACTTGCCTTAAATCATATTATTTATATTGAGGTGTATTAGAGAATATGAGGTTCCATCTCAAAATCAATTGATAATGAGGAGAATAATCCATATTTTTCACTTTTTTTAATGTGAGATAATTGTGAGATCTTAACATGTCCTCCCAAGATGGTGATTATTTTGAGCTTACCAATCTTGAATCGTATCTCAATTTCATTTTTATTAGATCGATTCTCGTTTGGGTTTTATGAGCTCTACATTTTTTTAAAGATACTCCATTAATATAATGACAAAATAAAATAAATTCTCATTCGAGTTTGAATCTACACCACATTTTCAGTTAAATTTAAAAACAATCGAAGAATAAATTTATATAAGTGTCTTTTGGAAATTTATTATTTCATCATCTTCAAACTCGTGATCGTGAAGTTGAAATGAATTAACATTAAACAAGATAACCAACTGCGCCTCCGACTCATTTGGTTGCATTATCTTTTTCTAATTATTTGCTATTTTAGTATTATTTTTTTATTGGCTTAATTTAAATTAATTGTTATTTGTGCTTTCATTTTATTTGTCAATGTAGCATGTTTTTGGAAATTCAATTAAAAAACCTATATACTATTGAAATGTGTACAAAATAAGGTACTAGTATTGAAACAATAAATAAATAAATATAAATATAAATATAAATAAATAAATAAATAAATATATATATATATATATATATATATTATATTTATATTTATATTTATTTTTTGAAACATAAACAACATATATTCTTTTCTTTTTTTTGAAAAATAAACAACATATATTCATAAACCACTAACAGTTGTTAGAAATGTCTTTGTCAAAAAAAAAAAAAAAAGTTGTTAGAAATTATTATACACGTGATTTGTTTCAACAAAAAATGATTTCGTAATTCTTTTTAAATTGAGGGAAGAAAATAGAGAAAGAAAAGAACAAACAAGAAAAGTTTATGGAATAACCTAACATAGACAATTTTCAAACAAAAAAAAAAAGTTTAAAACAATTCACCTCTTAAAGCATAAGGACATGTTAAAAGATGCGAAAAAGTTGAGTGATTTAATAGGGTGTTTGAATGAATGGTGGTAAAAAAATCTCGTTTGAATAAGAATAAAGTTGTTTGTAAAGGAGGTTAAAAAAAAATAAAAAAATTGTTTGGATAAAATTGTTTAAAGAAGTTGAAAGAAAAAATGTTTTACATGACAACTTTGTTTGGAAAAAGTTATGTAGTAGTGGGGTTGGGAGAATACTTTTATCCTAATCAAACATAGGTAAATTTTGGTCTTATAAATTCCCTAATAATTTGATTGATAACTCACCTATAGTACAAAAATTTAATAAAAATGGTAAGAGTTGTTTAAAAACTTGTTCAAATTCAATACATGATCTGAAAGAATTCAATTAGTAACATGGATAGACACGTAAAAAAAGATGAGGATGAGTTAGAATATCGAGAGGAGTGAGGAAAACAATGAATGTGATAAGATTATTTAGTGGGATGAGAGAAGGAAGAAGATTGAAATGGAGAGAGGCGCCGCGTGTAGAGCAGAGGGCCAAATTGAAAGTGGCTTTCAGGCGAAGCCAAAGCACAAGGTTGTTTGGGGAACTCAAAGGGCAACCGCCCCAATTTAATTACTAAAAATAAAAACCTAGTTTCCGCGCAGCCATGTTTCCACAATGTCCGGACCCTACTCTTACACTTTGGCCGCCACACGCATCCAATCTCATTTCACTTTACACTGTTTTTTTCCCTCCTTCCCCAATTTCAATGAATGTTATTATTATTATTATTATTATTTCTCTATTGCCGCCGTTACTGCCACACCCATCACTATAACTTTCTCTTTTTCTGCCCTCTTAGGAACTTTAAAAAGTTTGTGGGTGAGATTAATTGAATTTGATCTACCTAATGCAAAGAAAATTTGAATTCAACCTCTACAAACGTGTTTGGATGATCAGTTAATTTTGAAAGTTATTTTGATGAAATTATCTTTAATAGTTAGAATGATCTAGTATTCGTAAGAACTCATTTGGATACCCCTTTTTTTTACGAAGAAATTGCACCAAAAAACTAGTTTTGATGTTTTTTTTTATTTTTTTTTATTTTTTTTATTTTAGAGGATTTAGAGATAATAATTTATTTGGATAAAAATTTGAAAATAGGAATTAATTTAAGTAGTTAAAAATGAGTTATTTTCAATTGTTAGAATAAATGATTAAAAATAAGTGGTTAGAAATGAAAAGTTATTTTGAGTAGTTAAAAATGAATTGTTAGAAATATGAAGTTATTTTGAGTAGTAAAAATGATGAGTTATTTTAAGTAGTTATTATAACTTGTTTAGATGTGATTTTTTTAAAAGTAGTTAGTAAATACTCATTTATAAATACTCCATAAATTCAACAAACAAACACCTCCTAAACGCTAACATTTAATATTAAAACTTAGTCTAAATTTTTAATTGGATAAAATGGTACATGTTATTCATAATCGTTCATAATTTAAGTAGGCATAGTAACTATTCATGTGCAAGTAATATTTTGTTTTTGTCAGATCAAACGCTAAACTAGTACTTTCATTATTAACACATGAATACATATCTTACCTATATTAATTTTGTCAACAATTATTATAACTAAATTATTATTAACTTTTATCAAATTATAAGGATTAATTTCTAATTTTAAAAATCACAGAAACTAAATTCTTATTTTTCTATATAAGATAGAGACTAAATTCTAATTTAATTTAAAATGATGTACTAAATTTTAACCTTTCTTTCAAATCATACTCATCAAATTAAAATTTATCCAAATATTTAATGTCTATTGAACTTTTAATTTCATGTCAAATAAGTTGATAAAATTTAAACATCTAATATTCCTCCAAATTTTTTGTTTTGTATCAATAGGTGGGTGTGTAGGTACATATTCAATTTGTTTTTAAAAAATAATTTAAATATATATTTCAATTTTGTATTTTTTTTAGTTCAACAAGAATTGGAGATAAAAGATTCGAAAGAAACATCGATACAATTGAATTATTGTCTTGTTGTCTGACTTTTTTATGTATCCTTTTTTTTTTTTTTTTGAGAAACAATTTTTTATGTATAATTATATCCTAAAACTCCCACTTTTTTATTAATAATTATTTTACTAATTTATCAACAATAATAAAATATGTAAATTTGACAGTAATTAATGTATATATTGATAAAAATAATAATAATAAATATGAGTTTTCCAATAAAAAAAAAAGGTTTAAATATGAGGGTTTTTTTTTTTTTTTTTTTTTTTTTGAGAATAAGAGTAAAAGAATTAAATTGAAATAAAAGATGCTACTATTAAATTCAATACATAAATATCTTAATATATTCCAACAAATACGGTCTACCCAACTAAAAATATTATATATTTTCAAAAAAAAAAAGGAAAAACTAAAAATATTATATAACTACGACAATAATTCTGTCTCAGTGCTAAAAAAATAAAAATAAAAATTTTGTCTCCTCACTTTTTTTTTTTAAAAAACAAAATTTTGTCTCCTCACTAATTTGCTACAAAATTTAAATAGAAAGCATCCCAATCCTAGATTATATTCTATAATAATTCAAATTTAATTAGATTTTAGTTTAATATATTAAAATTTTAATTTGACTAGCCCACTAACTACCAAGAAAAAAAAAAGAAAAAGAAAAAAAACTTAAAAGGATGTTTGGACCACCAAAAATAAGGGAAAAAATGGAAATAAGGTTGATTTTTCGTGTTTGGGCCACGAGAAATCATTCTCCTCGTAGCCACGCTTTCCAAATTTTTTTTTTTCATTATCTTCCTAACTACTTTTTATCCTTTCCAACAATTTTTTATACATCACATCACTATTTTTCACTCACATTATTTTCATTATTTTATTTTTTCCATAATTATTACCGCCACTATAAACTTAAATAATCATTGTCTCCAGAATCATTACATTTACTCCAAACAAAAATTATCACTTTCCTTCTTATTCTCCTTCTCATTCTCATTCCCCACTTGCCCCAAACACACCCTAAAAGAATTGAATTATGTTTTTCTTTCATACAAATTGAATTCTAATTTAAACTAGTCCCATGTGGAATTAGGACCTTGTGGATGGCAGCTAATTAAAGTTGTTAGCCTACTCTAATGGACATTTAATTAAATAATGACAGCCATATATTAATTGTTAATGGGGAAAAAACTTTTCACACTATTTTAGTAATTAAATCTAAACAATGTTTGTTATAAAATAAAACCATGTTGTTCAATTTGCACCTGATCCCTACAACATGGAGGCTCCAAAGTCATTGGGTGGAACAAATAATTTATTGCCATCCTTTGTTTATAGATTTTTTACTTATGATATTAATAAAGGTAAAGGTGAAGATTCCTTGTTGTCACAGTAGGCCACAATATACAAATTTAGTCAATTGCATTTGTATCCCATTCATTGTATTTATTTATTTATTATTTTATTTTATTTTTTATAAAAAAAATGCTTTAAAAAGTTAAAAAGAATTCTTTGTTTTGCTCTATATTTTATTGTAGATACTTCTCAACTTTCATTAAAAAAAAGTAATCTCTCCTGAGAAGTTCCTTTCGTGAAAAAGTTTGTAGACAAACTCCAAAATAGATTCACTTTTACTCTACTTTATCATACTAATAGTTTTACCTATTGGTTGTGGTCAACAATTCTAATATCAGATAGTATTAAGAGCAATCGCATTCTAGTAATTTCATTCAAGTAATTCATTACAATTTAAGAGAAAAATGGTAATCTTTGTTTTAGTTATTTTTATTTTGTTCTAATTATGCCACCTTTGTTGAGATTTATAAAGATGAAAAGAGACACCACATTCATAAATAAGATATATGAGTTTTTATTATCCATTAGTTTTGAAAAAAAAAAGAATGTTTACTTTTTTTCTTTTAGAAGAATATAGATTGCACAATTTTGGATTTAAAATATAACTACTTAATTGTTGAGTCATATTTGAGTAAGTCAAAGGCACATACTCAACACCGTCTTTGTCTCAATTGTTGAGTAAAAAAAGATGAAGACTTTACTATAGGTAAGAAAATGTAGGCTTACCTTCTTAGAAGAAAAAGAATACCAAAGACAAGTAGCTAACCTCATAAGTCAATTCCCCATCAATAATCATAGGATTAAAGTCCACCTTTGAATGTGGTCGCATAAACAATTGAGAGAACAATATCTAGAATTGACGGAATCAAACCTATAATATCTTAATTATTAAGTTATACACGGATAGAATTATACTTTTATAGGTATTTCATGTTTATCTAATATACAATATGAATATATTACTCAAACAAATATTAAGTAAAAAGAATATATATTAAAGATCTTTTTCTAAAAATGATGAACCAAAGAAAAGTTATTTACCATGTGTTGATACCTTGGGGGGGCCATGGTTTTTTGGAGTACAATAAAAAGTTGGAAGAAAAGAATAACCTATTTTTATTTTATCTTTTAATACATTTAAAATGTTAATTGAGTTATGTTCACTTATTGCTTATAAATAATATAATAGAAATACATTCAAATCTTAATTACTCGTGTCGTGGCGATGCGAATAATTTGCCTCAAAGCTTAGCGTATGGTTAAATTTTTTTTCTTTCTTTGTTTGTAGTAGCTTCCTCTATCATTTAAACCAAGTCAAATACGTCAAATTATACAATATATAAAGTAAAACTTTTAAAATTTAAACATCAATGTCAAAGAGTAATAATCAAACTTTTAAATGTTTAGGAATTGTAGGTTGGAGTGTCGTGTTCTTCTCCAAACGTGAATGAAATGTTAAATCAAAGAGAAATAAAAATGCATGGCCCTCGCGACACCATGAAAAAATATCATAAATATTATAATTAATTTACATTTTTGAACTTTCCCATCATATTCATAATTATTATCCCTTATCGAAAATTAAAATGCTTCGTTGCTATTGGACACATTTTTTCAATACCTGTTCATTTGGGACAGCCATGAATTGGAGGACAACATTGTTTTGGACTTAAATGAGAAATATATGAGATAATTTCCATTATGCTTTTAATGGTATTTGTGAAACTAAACAATCGCTTCTTTATCTTGCACCATAGCTACTTTCTTTTAGTTTAATTTTACATTGATTAATGATTTAACCTGATATTAGAGCAAGTTGTTGTGTATTCAAATTTCTTGAAGTCATTTTCTACCTATCATTAAATTGATTGGTGGTTTATTCCAGAATAAAATCTTTTAATCTTAAAAGAGGTGTATCCATTTTTAGCTATTGACATCCAACTTCATATTTCAAGATAATTTTGATGTAGAGGCATACATTTTGTTTTAGAATAAAATAGAATATTTGTTGGCTAGTAGTGAAGACGGCCTTAAAAAATTAAGAGGTGAAGAATTCAATCTAAGTTAGTTCAGATAGTTATAGATATTAAAAAAAAAAAAAAGTATATATATATATATATATATATAGATATATATATATATATAATAGAATTAGTTTGGTAGGGGTGAAATTAATTCAATAAATTAGAATTTTGACTTTAAGGAAAAAAATATAGGTTAAATAACAACCTAGATATTCCCAATTTAATCCTTTTAAAAATATGGTATAGTAGTTATTGCATTAAATTGGAAGGCTTAAGAATTGATGTGTGAATTTTGTATTTATAAATTATACAGAATGAACATCTCGATGAATTGCGCTTCAAAAGAAAAGGAAAAAAAGAAAGAATAATTGTTGTACTTCCTTCGCTTTCTTCGTTGAAAAAGAAAGAGCACTAAAATTTAATTTTCAATGAAGAATATCCAAAAATATCTTGCAACTTGGAGGGACAAAAGGGCTTTAAACAATTAGTAAGATATTTATTTCTACATCATAAAATATTTGTTTAAGTAGTGTGATAAAACTAATTAATCAACAAGTTGGTTGATTGATAAATCAATCCAAAGGTGGTAAATGTAATCTTTTTTTTAATCGACCCAAAAAATGGTGCATGTAATCAATCTTAACCTTATTCCATAATCATATTCATTTTTTTAGTTTTATACTTTTGCAAGTTTTAATTTAGGGGGAAATTTTTAAAGTCTCATGGTTTTTCGATTTTAGTTTTAAAATACTACTCAAAAAACATGTGAATGAGAATAATACATGCTTAAATGATCCATGTTGCCAGTAAAATTAGTCTTCATCATTTTTATAATTAAAGATATCTTTGATAAATTAAAGAAATAATAGCTAAACGTCCCAACTTTTCATTAATTTCACACAAATATATAGAGTAGAATAAAAGATCAAATCCCAGAAAATCTACTATTCAAATCTACTACTAACCCAATCTAGAGAATATCTAATAATATTTAAATGCCAAATATACTAACAATATTAATGCAAATTACAAATGCCCAACTTGTCGAGTAAAAATCTAAATGGTTGTTTTCCAAGCGCCTTTGTTAAAATATCAGCCAATTGGTGTTCGGTGGGAACATACTTAGTAACAAGATTGCCAGATAATAACTCATTACGAACAAAGTGACAATCTACCTCAATATGCTTAGTACGATTATGAAATACAAGATTTTTTGCAATATGAAGAGCAGATTGACTATCACAAAATAATTTCATAGGCTAAGGATGCAAAACACCAAGTGAAACTAGTAATGATTTCAACAATTTTAACTCTCAAGTAGCAAAAGCCTTTGCACGATACTCGGCTTCAGCAGACGAACGAGACACAGTTGCCTGTTTCTTATTTTCCATGATATAGGAGAAGAACGAAGAAAAATCACATATCCAGACAGCGAACGACGAGTCAATGGACAAGCCACCCAATCACTATCACAAAAACCAGTCAAACTCATATTACTCTTAGACGGTAACAAAATACCTTGACCTGGAGCACCCTTCAAATAATGCAGTACTTGTATGGCCGCATCCCAATGTTGAACTTGTGGAACACTAAAAAATTGTTCAAGAGTATTCACTGAATAGCTCAGTTCAGGACGAGTCACAAATAAATAAACAAGGCGTCCAACTAAACGACAATATCGGTCTGAGTGCGCATATGGCTCCCCCTTGACATGAGCCAGCCCATGATTTTGCTCCATAGGTGTGTCAATAGGTTTACAACCTAACATGCCAGCTTCAGTCAAAATATCCGAAGTGTATTTACATTTGCAAAAAAATATACCTTCCTCACTTCGAGCTATCTCAATGCCCAAAAAATACTTCAAAACTCCAAAATCTTTCATATGGAAACATGAACTCAAATAATATTTAAATCTCAAAACTGTATTATGTGATGACCCTGTTATAATCAAGTCATCAACATACACAAGGATATGAAGAAATACACTACCCCGAACATAACTAAACAATGAATAGTCAGCATAGGACTGCATAAAACCATAAACTTTTAAAGCATTAGACAACTGAGCAAACTACTGTCGAGGTGCCTATTTCAAACCATACAAAGATAATCACGAAGCTTTGTCGAGGAAAATTTTGTACGATAGTACCTCAACATCATTAGATTGAGCTGCATCACCAGAGCCCATACCAACATATCCAATATCCTCGTTGTTATTTACAATAGGATCCACAACAGGTATCTCTTCGGTCAAACTATCACTAACATATTCTTCATCATTATCATCCCATAATGGGGGTCGAGCAAAATATATTTTCCATTGCAATCTCTTATGATCAGGAAGAGACTCAATAAAGGAAAATTTATCCTTAAAAAATTGCATATCACGACTAATGAAAAACTCATATATTTCTAGATCATAAAGACGCTAACCTTTCTTGCCAAAAGGATAACCAATAAAAATGCACCGTCTAGACTTTGAGTCAAACTTATCTTTTACATGAGGCCGATTTGCAGCATAACATAAACACCCAAAAACACGTATACTATTATAAGGAGTTTGACCAAACAAGGATTCATGAGGTGTTTTCCCATATAATACGAAGGTAGGAGTTTTATTTATAAAATGCACAGCAGTAAGAACACATTCATCCCAAAAATATTTAGGCAATTTTTCTTGAAAATGTAAGGCACGAGAAACATTAAGAATATGTCTATGCTTACGCTCTACTCTACCATTTTGTTGTGCAATATCAACACAAGATGTTTGATGTAAAATTCCTTTCCGAGAAAAAAAGGATTTCAAATTAAAAAATTCTTGACCATTGTCACTTCTGATAACTTTAATCTTTTTATCAAACTGAGTTTCAATCATAACATAAAAATCTTGGATCAATTTTGCAGCTTCAAACTTTTCAATCATCAAATATACCCAGGCAGCACGAGAGTAATCATCAACAATGTTGAGAAAATAATGTGCCCCACAACTTGACAAAATACTATTTGGACCCCAAATATCACAATGAATCAAATCAAATGCACTAGAAGCTTTATTCATACTTAAAGGAAAAGAATTACATGGTTGTTTACCCTTAAAACAAATCTAACAATCATTGTCACAACTTTTATTCAAAGTACTACCAACAACTACTGCAGGTAAAGAAGATACCACTTTCATAGAAGGATGGCCTAACCGTTGATGCCATAACACACTTTTATTTGTAACTTTGACTGTATTTGTCAGAAGTTTATGAGTGCGTACTGGCCTGAAAAAATAGATTCCATTACTCTGCACCCCTGCTCCAATCAAGTTCCTCAAAGTATGGTCTTGAATAAAACATAGCTTGTTTGTAAAAAAAAAAAAAGATATTGTTGTTGCTCCAAAAGTTGAGACACGGATAATAAATTGTAAGTGAGAGTGGGAACATAATTTGTCCAAAATTAAACCATCACTTAACACAATTTGTCCTTCTTTTGTAGCTGTAATACCGTTCCCATTAGGCAACCCAACATGTGAGGATATCTCATACATATCAGAAAATAATGAAATATTACCAGACATGTGGTTTGATGCACCAATATCTATAATCCACTCAATTGAATAATTCGTACCACATAATATTCCATTTGAGAAGGTGGAAAGTTGTACACTCTTAATTGCATCAATAGTCCGTGCCCATTGCTACATCTGTTAAAGTTGGTGCACTCGCTCTGTCTGCCTTTTCAATATCATATGAACTATTAGAACATGGACACCTCATATTGCCAACAAAGCCAAAACAAGATATTTTAGAAGCCTACGCCTTCACTGATGACAACAATAATATCAATTGAACAATATAAATACCATTCCTTATTTTTAAAACCAAATAAATATCAATTCAACTTTCAAACAGCAACACAACTCTTTGCTAACAAAATTTCAAATCAATTCCTATTTGCTAATAAAAGCATTTGCACAGTGGCAACCAATATATTGCCTTTCTGAATTCGCTCTTGCTTTGATTTTTTTTTTTTTTTTTAGATTCCGTGCAAGTGAAATACTGGATTTAAATAAAATATAAATAAACAAATAAAGAAAATGAATGCATTTTCACTTCTTTGCACAACCAATTTCCTTCATGTACGCGCAACCAATTTGGTCTCCTGCACCTACAAACCCCAAATTGCACATATACCAAAAACCATAGACGAAAACTCTTCGCACACCCATTTCTCGCATGAACGGAAAATAATTTTGTTAGGGCCATAAACAAATAATTTTCTCTAATTTAGAGAATCTCTCATACCATGATAAATTAAAGAGATAATGTCTGAACGTCCCGACTTTCCATTAATTTCAGACAAATATACAGAGTACAATAAAAGATCAAATCCCACAAAATCTACTATTAACCCAATCTAGAGAATATCTAATAATATTTAAATGCCAAATATACTAACAATATTATATTTCCCAACACTCTAGGCAGCATAGCCAAACATTTCACATTTCACAATATTAGACATTTTAATGGCTCATCATAATTTAATACATATAATTACATAATATTTTTAGTTTAGGTATTAGTTTTAATTTTAACATACTCATTAGTTACACCAATCAAATATGGATTCGTAATCCATCACAAACTAATATAGTCCAATTTACAATAAATTAGTAGTATAAATGGCACAATTATATTTCACAAAAAAAAAGTGGTCCATTTTTTTTTCATCACTTTTATTTTTTGAAAATCTTGGCCATCTCTCTTTTATTAGTAGCTGGACAATCCTTAAAAGCCCGATAAAACATTCATATCTCCTAATAACAAACATATAGTGTGTTGAGCCCAAAAAAGATAGTTGGCCCAAACTCAATTAAACTAATTGGATTATTGGCCCATGGGTTATGGTAATTTTGCTACAATGGACGTCAATGAATAATTTGTCATAAACTATTTTTGGTAAATGTCCAAATTTAGATGGCGGTTTTCAAATGTGTCGAAAACCTTAAGGGTATGTTTGGGGCACCGTTTACGTAAACGGCCGGGTTGGTTATAATAACCCAACCCGTGTTTGTCCCACCGTTTA
>JBBMKA010005327.1:0-42291 GCA_037833695.1 Sechiopsis laciniata | reverse complement strand
ATATATGTATATATATTTTGAGTCACAGTTTATATCATATATGCATGCACTCTAAACATTGATTTCGAGTACACCTCTTGTCATATATGCTCCCCAAACACTGATATTTTGTACACCCTCAGTGATACCTGCACTATAAACACTGATATTCCGTACATCTCCAGTTATATCTACACTCCAAATATTGATTTCCAGTATACTCTCGATCATACCTGCACCCCAAACACAAATTTCTGTAATTTTTTACCACCCTTCAAAATCTTTACTATACTATACCACCCTACAATCTTTTCCCTCTAGCCAAGTGTTCCCCTACAAACATATCTTTCTAAATATATTGAATAAATTCCCCAAAACTTTCAAATTTCAACCAAAATTAGTTGTTATGTCATTTTTTATGTCCTATCAATTTCCTAATCAAACATGTGCTAATAAAAGCATAGAATATTTATTGATCAACTTTTTATTGAAAATCTTAAAAGGTAAAAATTGCAGTTTAAGTAACTGTTATAACACTTATCTAAGATAAATATGCAGTTGAATGAAAAGTTTAGATGGACAATTTTCCAATGGTTTTTATTCTTAAATTAATTGGTAAAAATCAAATTCATAAACTTTTAATTATAAGTATATATTATGTCGTTTGACTTAACTGTGATATCTCCCAAAATATGGTATAATATTGTTTATTTTTTGTATAAGTCTCATGACTTTATTTTTTAATATCTCCCAAAAGATCTCCTACTGATAAAGATGTTTATTATTTATTATAAATTCATAATCTACTTTTTCTTTAATCAGAATGAAATTGCTACTTTGTATTTTTAACCGTCTATTTTTGCAAAAAGAAAGAGGATAGGTTAGTTTATAAACATAATCCCGTGCAAATTTCAATTGTATATGGTTTGAAGAGGTTTATTTTGCAAATAAGTTTATAGTTTCATTTAATACAAAGTTAAAAAGAGTTAAATGGGACAAAATCATTTAAAAAAAAAATTGAAATCATAGTAATGAAGAGAATGAGAAGAGGTTATATGATCGAATGGGTCGGTGGTGCGATTGGGTTATCTAGTTTGGTGTTAATTCATTTCATTTCATGATCACGGGTTCAATAAATGACAAAATCATTAATTTAGTTTTCTTAGGTCAAATTGAGAACTAAACCGACCCGATCAATTTGACATAATGAGAAATTGAACCAAATGTTCAATAAAAGGACAAATTTATTGGCTTTATTTCTCCTTGATTCGATCTCTATACGATTGTATTCTCTTGCTATTTCATTTTCGACCCCTATTTAAATGTTTTTCCTTACAAAAATTTATAATTTTATAGTTAATTTAAACAAAAATAATTTGTCATTTTGATAAAAATCAATAAGAAGTATAATGACTAACATATAAAAAAGAAAAAAAAAATGAAAGTTAATAAATAAACATTGGTTCGATTCGATTTTTATGACTTTTTAATTAGAAATCAAATCAACAACTTTTAATTTTCTCAAAATGCAAATAGCTATGTCTAATATTACGTTAAAAAACTGAACAAAATCAATAAATTAATTTGGTTCAATTTATCAATTTTGAGTTAATATTATCATCCCTATCAAAGACATTAAAATGATTTTAAACTTATTTTGATTTTTATTTAGTTTAATTATATGTGGTGGTGAAAATTTTAAATCCATAATTTATTGAGTAATAAGTGGTACAAAATATTACCCAAACTCTACTATAATTTATTTTCATTAAAATGAAACTAAAATAAAAGGTTAAAATACATTTGTTTTATGATTTAGGGTCTAAAAAGGTAGGCTACAGTACGGCACGTGACGATCCCGAAAATTCCTAGACAAACTCAAACTCCCCCGTCTCTTTTTTATTTGGATTTATTAAAATTTAATATAATTTCTCTCTCTACACGTGCGTGTGCTGGCGGCATATGATATATGGCAGTGATTGAAGCATCATTCCCTATTCCCACTGTCTTCCTCCTTTTATTAAATTTCTTTTTATGTCACACTATAATCTTTCACTCCTTATCGTTAATTTTAATTCTCCATAAAAAAATCCATAAAACTTTCATAAAACCTTTGTAAATATTCACATATATCTCATAAACATCAAGATACATATCATATTACTTCTACCTTATTTATTCATAACTTCTCAATTCAGATGAGAGATTTGATCCTCCAAAATTATTCATAATACTTATATTTAAAGAAAGTTTCATAAATAACCATCCGTAACCAGTCAATCCAAATAAGATTTATATTTTCGAAACACTTCATTCTAAAACCCCATCCAAACACATCATTGCACATTAAGATTGTGAAATAAAAGAGTAAAGAGGACTTAAATTTGTGGCTATCAATGTAGATAAGGAGGGCTTGGGTCGTTACTAGTAAGAAACTCAATATTGCTAGAAATAAAATTTGTTTAGTTCATTTGGAGCACGCCTACAATCTACTAACCCCCTCCATTTTTACTAGGGGTGATTTCGGTTCGGTTTTTGTCGGTTTTGTACCAAACTGACAATCGAATCGATATTTTCGATTTCTAAAAAATGGATCCAATGCAATGTCCAATAAAAGTATATGACAATTGATTCGATTTTGGATCAGTCCAATGTCTAATTTTTTTTAATATATAAAAAACAACATTTCTCATTTTTTTTAAAAAATCATAAACAAGAATTTTTTTTAAAGGTCGGAATTATTTTTTAACTTATTGAAAATTATTAGAGATGTTTTTTACTTGAAATATGAGTGAAATTAAAATCATGAAGGTACTTAAAATATATATATATATATATATATATATCGGTTTGGTTCGATTTCTATTGATTTTTTAAAACGAAAATCATAACTCATCCAATATTTTCTATTTTTTTAAATTACAAATTGATATATCAAACTTTATGCTAAAAAGCTCATCCGATCCATTAGATTGGATTAGTTTGGTTCGATTTTTCGTTCCAACCATACTTTTTACCTACGTTCAAGAAAATACTCGTCAATCAAAATTTAATTTATGAAGTAAAAAATGAAGGCGACTTTGATTTTTACTTTGAAAATTTTGCTAGTTTCCCTAAAAAAAATACAAAAAATTATTTCACAAATTTTTAAGAGACCAGTTTGGGTGCAGCCTAAGCTGCACCCAAAAACTGGCTGTCTCTGATGTGGCTCCTTTGGAGCCACATATCTCAATTTTTTTTTTTTTTTTTTTTTAAGTGTTCCATTTTATTTTTTAATGTTTTTTTTTCTTCCTGACATCACCTCAAGGGTGCAGCTTAGGCTGCACCCAAACTGGTCTCAATTTTTAATGAGCCACTTGATTTCTTAATCAAATTCGTTGATACTTTTGAACAAAAATTAAAAAGTAAATAAAACAAAATTTTACAGGTAGGAATAATATTTATAAATTTAATTAAAAAGCCAACAAAATAAACAATTAGACAAAACACACAGATATAATATAATATATAAGATATTTTTTTTACAAGTTTATTAAATTAGAAAATAACAGACCATGTAAACACAGTGCTTAAAATTCAACAACCCAAACTAAATTTAAATTCCAAATTTAGCAAGAAGTTTAAAATTTTATAACAACACAATCAAAATCAAACTCAAATTCGACTACATTTTAAAAAATTTATCAAGGATATCAAAATAAAATATTTTTCTTTTGAGTACAACCCCAAATTTGAACTACAACCCTTTTGCTTATAGATAATTAAACTATTAAATTTATGTTAATAGTAAAATTTAAACTTTAGTGGTGTTAAAGATCTAAGTGTGTTTAGATAGATGATTTGTGAAGGATTGTTCAGGGGTTGAACTATCCTCATGTTTGGATGAAGTAACTCAAAAAATCCCCAAAATACTCTCATATAAAAACTTTCATAAACTCTTTAGGTACAATATCATTTATACTATAATCATGTTATAACTCTTAAATCTAAACGATTGTTTTATGCAACAATCATTCAATAAACTCTTCTAGTAAAATGAGGATTTTCTATCCTTAACCACTAGAAACTTCTCTATCCAAATGAATAGTTTTATCACAATCACTCATAATTCTTCTGTCCAAACAAAGTGTTATCTTCACTTATAACCCCCTGCTGTTCATTTTCAAAACCCTCTATCCAAACATAATAGGACATGATGAGTTAATGATACTGACTCGAAAATTAATTTTCTACGAAATTTTTTGACATCAAAATATTATAAAATGAGATGGTATATCGTACAAGAAAGTAAGTAATAGCCCGATAAAATATTTTTCATAAAAAAAAACATATTTTGTAAAATATTTAAAAAATAAAAAAAGAAATAACAATGTATTTTGATTGTATTTCCGTCCATAACTCTTCCGCCAGCTCAAGAGCCGCCTCAACCCAACCAACTTATTACGCGAATATACAACAAACCCCTAATTTCCCCCAAATATCAAAACCCACAAAAAAAAAAAAAAAGAAATCTCCAATTCCTCTGCTCTCAATCAAAATCCCACAAATCTCATCACAAAGAATAAGATCACACAAACAAGAATCAATCCTCCACAAAAAAAGAAACTAAACCCATCTCTCTAATTTCTTCTTCATCCTCCAATGGATTCTTGGTCTTCCCTTCCTGTTCATGACGAGTACCAAAAGCTCGTCATTCGAATGAATCCCCCAAGGTAATAATCATAATACTCGATTCATTCTAATCCCATTTCTTTTCTTTCTCTTCTAATTTTGTTTTAACGTATTGGGTTTACTGTATTTTCCCGCGATTGAGTCTGAATCTGTTTTTGTTTTGTTCTTAATCGTTTCAATCTGGGTTTCTCAGGGTCTCTGTTGATAATACTTCGAGCAGGAAGGCCACTTTGATCAAGGTATTACACGAATGGATTGATTTGTTTGATTTTGATACGATTCTGTTTTGAAATTTGGGATTTATCTGTTTTCTGAGTTGGGAAGATTTTGTGTAGGTTGATAGTTCTAACAGGCATGGGAGTTTACTGGAATTGGTTCAGGTTTTGACTGATTTGAATCTTATAATTCGTCGAGCTTACATATCTTCTGATGGTTCATGGTTCATGGATGGTGAGGTTCTTTAATTTTATTCTATACCTGTTTTTTTTAATCTCATTTCATCTCAGATTTTGGGGTTTGATTGATTTCACTCTCTGTTATGTTTTGTTTTTTTTAGTTTTTCATGTGACTGATCAGCATGGGAACAAACTTTGTGATGATGGTGTGGGCGAGAGAATTCAACAGGTGGGTGGTACATTTGTTCATATCAGTCTTCTAATAACATATGAAGTTTTTGTTTGAATGTGTTTCATCGTAAAACTTTCCATTGAATTTCACTGATGATGGTTTATCTGAAGTTCATGTGATTGGTATGACCCAAGTAGATAAGAGAGAAGATAAGGAGTGTTTTTTGTTAAATGTTTTTGGGGAAAATTACACTTAGTAGTTTTTACTTTGTTTCTACTTTGTTAATGAAGTTAAAGAGTTATCTATTCTATTCAATGAACGATCTCAGAACTTAATTGAAGGTCTCCTTGCTTAACTGTTTTCAATGATGTTCATGTATGAAGTAGGCAACTAGAGGAAAAACAGACAATAAAGGTTATGAGAGAGATGTCTGTGTCTGATTTATGTTAAATGGCTTTAGCATAGTTTTATGTGGAGCCAAGTGAAAAGCTGGTTGTGCTAAGTTCACTTATTGAATGGGTGTAAATGTTTTTCTTGTCTTAGTCACTGGGGCCGAGGGCTCACAGTTTCAGATCGTTAAGGAGATCGGTAGGTGTCCAAGCTGCTACGGAACACACAACAATAGAATTGTCTGGAAGAGACAGGCCAGGCTTGCTTTCAGAGGTTTTTGCTGTTCTTACAGATCTCAAATGCAATGTGGTAGCTGCTGAGGTATGGACCCACAATTCAAGAATGGCATCGGTCGTTTACATCACTGATGACACGAGTGGAATGCCGATAGATGATTCCGATCGTCTGTCTAAGATCAAACAGCTTCTCCTCTATGTTCTTAAAGGAGACAGAGATAAGCATAGTGCCAATACTGCTGTTTCAATGAACTCTACTCATAAAGAGCGGAGACTGCATCAAATTATGTATGCAGATCGTGATTTCGACTTGAATTACATGAGCTGTAGTGAAAGCTTTCAGAGCAGGCCACTGGTGACAGTTGAGAACTGTGTTGATAAGGGATATACTATCGTCAACCTGAGATGCCCCGACCGACCCAAGCTACTTTTCGATACTGTTTGTACTCTAACTGACATGCAATATGTGGTTTACCATGCAACCATCATTGCAGAAGAGCCTGAGGCCTATCAGGTTGGTTTAGAATTATTGGGTTTCTCAAACTTTTATTCATTTCCCTGTTAGTAAAAATTATAACTTCCAAAATTCTTTACTGTTGAGAACCTGTTTTTTGCCAATCCCATTTGACAGAAATATATGAAATATCTCTCTCTAACTCTCTGGCAGGAGTACTTTATCAGGCATGTAGATGGAAGTCCAATTAGTTCTGAAGCAGAAAGACAGAGGGTAATCCATTGCTTGGAGGCTGCCATTAAGCGTCGAACGACCGAGGTATGTATACGAATCCAAGTGAACTATTTAACTCTTATCATATATTAGTTTATTTGTTGGTTTATGTAAATCTGTTATTCATACTTTAGGGTATAAAACTCGAGCTATGTAGCGACGACAGGGTCGGGCTCTTGACCGAGGTGACAAGAATATTTAGAGAGAACGGTCTTTCAGTCACTCGAGCTGAGGTTACCACCAGAGGAACTCAGGCCGTGAATATTTTCTACGTGACCGATGCATCTGGAAACTCAGTTAAGAGTGAGACCATCAAGGCGGTCCGAGAGGCCATAGGACTAACGATACTCCAAGTGAAGGTCGACGAACGAAGCTCGAAATGTCCACAGCAGGAGGGGTTGGGCTTCTCTTTAGGAAGCCTCTTTCGGTCAAGATCGGAGAAGGTACTTTACAACTTGGGTTTGATAAAGTCATATTCATGAGGAGTAGGGAGTGAGTTAAGTGAAGTAATATTTGGGAGAAGGAGTGAATGTAAATAGTAGAACCATCCTTTAGTAATGGAAGAGAGTTGGAGACATGGCTTCATCGAATAGTTGCTTCTTTAATTAGATTCTAATTTGTACAGTAATCACCTATGTATATTCCTCACCTTACAGTTCAATGCACATAAGTCTTATTCAGATAGTCAACTCATGATTATTTAGTTCACACTTTCCCCACTCAATTTTCAAAACACTTTACCCACAAGTGTTTGTTATAATTAAAATGCTTTTTTTCCAAACAACTTTTTGCTCAAAGCCAAGTGACTTTTAAGTTGAAATTTAGCCATTAAGAAATATTTAGTTGGTGTGTCACATCAATTCAAACATTTAAGGTTTGAACTCCGTTTTTTAATAGTTATGCGGACGTCAACTAATCTTATAAATGTACTAACTCTACTAATTTCATGTGAAAATCGTTTGATCTTATTTAATATGATTGTCAAGATAATGTTTGAAATCTTTCAATTTTGTAACCATAATTTTATCTCAAATGATCTTCGAGACCTACGTAGGAAACGGAGTTGAAGAGAGATCGAGAATGATCCGAAAGGAAATGTGAGAGTAGACAACCATCTAATTGACCATTCTTTGAATGATAGAAGTGCAAAATTGGAAAATGATAAAAAGGAAAGTTAGGGGGAGAAAAAGGCATAAAAAAGGTTTTGGTTGGGTCGTTTTCAGAAATATTGGTTGGTATAGGGACTGCATCGCAACTTCTCAATACACGTGGCTTCATCTTATCTGCTGTACCACTTTCTAATAACACACCATTTTCTTTATGTCCTTATTTTCCTTCCCCAACAACCTATCACTTTCAACTTTTTCACCCTTTTCCTCCAATAATTTGCTTTTAATCCCACCTATCATTTAAACTTTTAATTTCATGCTCAACTTTTAAATCATTTTCATTTAGATTCAAGCAAATGTTTGTTAAAGTTTTTTGAACTTTCAAATCTGTTTTGTTTTGTAGGTTTATTAAAATCATGAGCTGATAAATAGTATTGGTTAAGTTGGTTCTATCATTCTTGATTTCAAAAATTAAATTTATTGTTTCCTTCATGTAAAAGATAAAGAGAAATAAAGTATTTGCAAAAGGGAATACAATAGAACACATTTTTCCAGTTCTATCACATGAGGAGAAGAGTAGGGATTTTGCCTTTCGCTGTCGCATCCAAATTATTGATGTTCGTCCGTGAGATACCACGATTCCTTCGCTTTCCTTCAAGCTGTGTACCGCCGCTGTCTATGGAGATGTAATGTTGGTCGTGTATGAAGAAAAAATGCAGAAATCTTGAATTCATGTTCCTCTTGATTTTGGACTACATTCTGGATGGTTGAGTATTGTAATAGATTCTTGCAAGTTAGAATGGTTTGGTTTAACAAACCAAACGTTCTTGAAACTCCTCTACATAAAGGTTGTATCTTTCTATCCTTAATTTACTTTGAAGATATTTCTTTTTTTTTTTTTGTTACTTCATGTTATGGATATTTGATAATTTAATAGCTTTATCTAGCAAATGCCTTAAAAACCTTTGCAAGTGGAGCATGACACTAGAACTACTCTATAACTCATCTACGCCATTTTCTCTCAAAATTCTTGTTGCCCCCACTACATTTAATTAACTCTAATTGAATCCCATATCTTGTTAATTACTACCATAAGAATTCAACCAGTTGAAGTTTAGAATTATCATAGGTGGGCCTAATTCTCAAGAAGGTCTTCAACAACTAATTAACTCTAATTGGGTGTCATATCTTGTTCATTAGTACAATAAGAATTGAACAAATAAAAGAGTAAAATCATCATGCATGACCTCATCTTTAAGAGAGCGTAAAAATTAATAGATTATGAGTTCAATGTCATATACCTAAAAATGATTTTTTTATGAATTTTCTTGCTAAACAAATAGGGTAGGCTTATTGAATATAATAAATGAAAAATCTTAAATAAAGGTTTTGGTTAATCTTTCAAATTAGAAGGGAATACTTATTTAGACGTACAATTAAATTGTCATTGTCTTCTTTTAACCATGCTTTCTTCCTTTTCAAAAAAAAAAAAAAAATCTATGCTATCCAAAAATTACATTAATTGTTTACAAGTTTATCAAATTGATATGAACTTAGTAAGTCAACAAAACAACATATGTAAAAATTCATAATACCAACGAGAATAATAGTTCAACGACATTAGAATAAATAGATTATGAATTTGAATCCTCATTTGTAACCTCAAAAAGTATAAGTTCATAATAAAAAAAGTCTATGAGTTGGAATTGATCTTATTCTCAAATTGTTGAACTAAAAACAATAAAATATAAACTTGGTAATTTATTATTTATATTTTCAGCAGAATTAAACTAACTACTAACTATGGCCGACAAACCATATATTAAACTAAAATACAAGGATCAGATACATCGAAAAATATGTAATTGTAGTTTTTTTTTTTTTTTTGGAAATCATATGTAATGGTAGTCGATACAAGTGATTCGGAACAAAGACAAAAATATAATGTCATTCTAATAAATTTATACAATTACATGAACAATTAAATAGATTATTATTTGAATGGCATGTGAAATGAAAAATAATACTAAAAGAAGAAGATAAAAATGGTCCAAAAGTGTGACATGAGGAAGGTCGTATCTAAATCTTCTTCGAAGAAAGCGGCGGATACATTTGACCAAAATCCAAAAAACTTTTACTTTCAGCCTCCATCCTCTTTCTTATCACTCTTCCTTCTATTTTTCAAAATAAAATATAATAATATCTATATATTACGATGTACACATATACATATTTTATTATTGTTTTTGTTTTGCTTTTTTATATATGAGTGAGGGCGTGTTTGTTTGACATATTTAGGTAAAATTTAGGCTAAGAAATTATATTGAAGAGTTATATTGAGTAGTTAAAAATTGAGAATTATGTCAAAAATTTGTTTTGATGTGATTTTTGTGTAGATGGGTAAGAATCAAAATCTTATTTGACCGTAGATTTAAAATGAGTAGTTATTTTTAGTAGTTAAAAAAATGATTAAAAATAAAAGATTTTGATTGATTTGATCAAAATGATTGACTAATTATAAATGAATGATTAAAAATGAATAGTTAGAAATAATAGTTATTTTTAAAAGTAAAAATGAAAAGAAATTAATAAAAACTAGTTTAAATGTAGGTTGGTTTTCGAGGAGTTATTAAATCCTACCTAAATATTCGAAACAAATAGCTCCAACGGTCTTGTTAAAAAAAAAAAAAAAAAAAAAAAAGCTCGCGGCGGTGGGCTCTGTGGAGCGCAGCAGCGTATGAACTCCGATGAAGTCTCTAATGTGTCCTCGAATTCTAACGGCTGTGGTCGTCTTTCAGTGACTAAAGCTTGAATAAAATAGAATTGGTAACTGCGGTATTTATAGGGAGCATCCAATCCTTCAGATATTTGCAACAAATCTGCAATTTTTGTTTTAAAACTTCAGATCTTTCAGATAAATCCTCATATTCTTTAGGATAATTTTAAGGCTACGGAATCTTTATCTAGCCTCCTGACTTTAGAAAAGAAAGCCATGTTGAATTTTAAACAGAAATTAAATCTTGATTTGAAGTTTGCTGTTATTATTATTTTTTTATTTGAAAACAAAAATTTCAGAGGCGTTTCTTTTGTTCAGATGCCATAAAAGTAAGTTTTCAATAAAATAAATAAATAAATAATCTTCAAATTACAAAGTTCATTTTATACTGATTTTGTGGGTTTCATTTATGGATTATTAAAATTGAAAAAAAAAAAAAAAAAAAAGATCAAGGCACCATTTGAATTTAATCTCAAACCACCATTGAAGTTCATTGCATATTATGTTCCTTGTTCTACCTTCAAACTAAGACAACTAGGAGGTGATTGCAAGCTTCGTACCGACTTCAAATTATATTTAAATCTGGTGCTTAACGTAAGTTTCAAATAGGTTCAAAGTTCAAATAATGAAGTTGGTTCAATTTTGCCTTTGAATGTAAAATATTCAGTAAATACTGATTTTGTTAAATTTCAAATTTCAATATACAATCTAAAAAGTGACCCAATTCAAGGCTTTATGAAAGTTGAAGACAATTTCAAATGTTGATTCCATTCTTATAACAAAATAAATATGGAACAAATTTCAATCAATATTTGAAATTTCATGCCAAATTCTAAACCTCCACCATATTCAAGAGGCATGAAGGGTCCAATTTCGCCTAAACCAAATAAAAGAACCGTGCTTATTCAAGATAAATTTTAGTATTGGTTCAACTTTTCAAATTTAAAGTTGTACAATCTAGAGTTTCAAATTGAAACAAAACTTGTTGTCAAGTCAAATCTTTGGGGTAGTCAAGTTCCCTCCCACAAGTTAAATAATTTGGATACAACTTTAAACTTTAAGTTGGGTTCATGATTAAGCTCAAATTTTACTTCAAAATTAGGTACGCTTGATCAAAATAATTGAGTCTAATCCAAATCTTACCTCACTTTAAACTTGTAAAATTAGTTCTATCCAAATTATAGAATTTTAGTTTTATCTCAGATATTGGCATGATTCAAATTTTACCCATCATGTACAAATTGGGTTGAAATTTTCGCATCCCCATAAAGCCAATTTGAAATTAAGTAGAGCATAGTTCTACTAAAATTTCAAACTTTACATGCCAAATATAGAAAATCATAATTCTGACAGAGTTCCAGAATGTGATTGATCGACACAAAGAAAAATGTGTCAAGAAAAAACAATCGAATAGAGTCGAAGTCTGAAGCAAGAATAAACAAGCTCGTGTTTCGACTCGATACTATAGTTTTCGAGATTCATCCACACATGTTCGCCCATAAACCTCAAAAAGGGGCATTTGTTGATTGAGAAATTTCGGTCAATCATAAATTGTCACGTCATTATCTCAAATTTAATGACGAATTTAAATTAAAATTTGAGATAATATTTCTCAAAAATTAGATTGGGCCAAAAATTGGTTTATTCTGGATTTAGGTCAAAATCAAACAAGACCAAGTTTATTTAGTGAACCAAACCATGAAATCCAAGCCCAAAAGGCCAAGCCCAAGGGCCAGACCCAAAAGCTCATTAGGGTCCAAGTCCATGGTGCTTGAGAGCTCTATAAATAGAAGAGTTCATTTCATTTCTAAGAGGTGAAAAAAAAAATTTTAGAACTCTAGAGAGGGAATTCATCAAAGTTGAAGTCTCTTCAAAGTTTTGAAGATCAAATAGCTTATCGAAGTCCAAAATCACTTCGAAAGTTAAGAAGTTCATAAACAAGCAACCGAATACGAAGAACGAACATCTTGTTCTTCATATCAAGAACATACCGTCAAAGAGAACGAATCAGAGGATCAAGTCAGATCGAACCACTGTTGCGAACTCATCTCAAATATCAAGTTCAACTCTACGAATCCAAATTTCTCCGAAAATCTCGTGTGAACACTTATTTCTTTTTCAATTTTTTTTTTTTGATGTACCAGACTATTTTTTTTCTTTCAAACTTACATTTTTTTTAACAAAATTCATGTTTTTAATTAAAAAAAATTATTATGATATATTTTTAGTTTATTATTATTATTATTATATATTCTACTTATTCACTCAATATCACGATTTAGAAAATATATTTCGTAATTTATTTTATATTTTTTATGTACATAGTATCTTTAATTTAAAAAGTATTTAGTCAAAAATAATTCTCTTTTGCATAATATTACATTTTAAAAATACATTTTTGTCATTTTAAATTAATGGTATCTTCATAATCAAATTTTTTTATTAAAATAATTTTATTTCTTTTTTAATAATTTTATTATTGATTTTGTTTTGTTATAATAGTTTTCATATATTTAATAGCATTAATTTTAACTAATTACTTGACAATTGTTCTCATTCACGTAATATGACATTTTCAAAATAAATTTCTTCATTCCAAATCAACTCTTGTTAGATAACCAAGTTTTGTTTTTTCTATTTTTAAAATTGTATTTAACCTTTTTCCTCTATTAACTATTATTAACTTTTAGCTAATTAATTAAAATTTGTCACAAAAAGCACATTAAAAAATGAGATGATATTATTAAAGAAATATAAATGAGGTGTTATTATCAACTAAAAATAAAAGGTGTTCTCACAAAAAAAAAAAAAAAAAAAAGAATGACAAAAATTTAAAAATACAAATGAAAAATAGATCCGATCCAATGTCCAATAAAGTATAAAACCATTGGATCGGTTTTTATTGGTTCGGTTCGATTTTGAATCGATTTTTGGTTTTGATTTCAACGAGAATTGAATTCATTTTTTCATTTTTCAAAATTAAAAATCTCGAAACTTATGATTTACAAACGTTTTTTCAACTACCCACATATCTGCCCTCCTAATGTCAATCACAACATGCTTTTACTAGTGTCAATCATAGTCAACGACATTTCCTTCGTATATGATTTACAAACATCAAATTCAATTACCCACAGTCAACAAAATCCAAGACTCCTCTAAATCAAAAAATGCAAAAACACAATTAACATCTCTAAATACCATACAATTATTGAAATGAAGGCAGTTAAATAAAAGTTCACAATGTTAAATAAAAGTCCACAATGTTAAAAGTCCACATATTAAATTAAGGCACTTAAATAAAAGTCCACATATTAAATATTAAGTTGAATTCCACTCATTAGAGATGCTTGCTCTACAAAAAAATAATAATAATAATAATAAAAATAAAAAAAATAAAAAGCAACAACAAAATAATTAAAATCAACAACGATTTAAAAACATAAAACTAACATTTTGAACTAATAGTTTGATTGAAATAAACTAACCCATTTGCGTTTCATCTCCAATTCTCCTTCTCACGCCACAACCATCAACGGAGTTCACTAATTTGTGATTTATTTTCTACGAATCGTATATATTAAAAATATAAGAAAATAGTATAAATCAAGAACAAAATAATCGAATCACAATAATTAAAATTCAATACCTTCTAGTATCATTGATATATCATCAGTAAGGCCGTTAATAATCTCTTCAATGTTGTCGATAGGTGAAGAACGAATCCAATTTCGTAAGCAAATCAATACTTCAACTGTTTTTTGAGTTAGCGAACTACGAGAAGAATCAAGTATTCTACCTCCGGTACTAAAAGCTGATTCTAAAGCTACAGTAGAAAGTGAAATTGCCAATATATCTTTAGCCATCTTAGAAAGAACCATATATTTCTGAGAGTTTTGTTTCCACCAACCCAAAATGTCAAAATCAACATCCATACCTCTATCACATGTCTCAGAAAGATATCTATCTAATTCAGATTGACATTCAACGTTATAATTTGTATCCAAAAAGTCAGTAAAATCTGAAGTTACATCCATAATCTCTTCATCATTCTTGTTAAGGTTCAAATCATTACTTCTTGGATTCACAACCTTAATATTTCCCACCCCATCTTCCATATAATTTTTTTTATACTTCTAAAAAATATGTCGAAGTACCCTTTCAATTTCTCGTATAGTTTCTTCAACAATAACAGAGTCATCCTCCTTAAAGTACTTAGAAAGAGAAAATAATACAAACTTAAGCTTGAAATGAGGGTCAAGCACATTTGCCGCGTGGACATATAAGAGAAAGTTTGTCTTGCTACTATTTCCCCAATATTTTAGGTACTTTGACTTCATACTTCTAGCCATATTAGTCAACAAAATGTCATTGGATGTAAAATATATTTGAAGTTGCTTTTTAATCAAGCAAACTTCTCGAAAATATCTATGTGCTGTCAATGTTGAAGAACCTGAAACCCTTAATGTCATGTCTCAAAAGATCTTTAAAAATTTTATAAACACACGAGCATTATCTCAATCTTCACTCATAGGGGTCCTTTTTTTCTTCCTTTATCATTATCATTCACACCTCCACTAATTTCTACACTATAATGTTCATCCTCAAGCTCTAGTCTTTCAAATGCCTTTTGGAACATCTCAACAGCACTTAGCATGGTATATGTAGAATTCCATCTTGTTGGAACATCTAAAGAAACAGATTTCTTGGAATATAACTTTTCATCCGCTCCACATTTTTTAAAGGTAGCCAACCGAGAAAGTGAAGATCTTACATATCTTACTACATTTCTAATCCTTATAATAGATTCCTGAAGCTTCTTCAAGCCATCATTAACTACAAGATTTAGAATATGTGAAAAACTTCTAACATGCATAAATTTTCCGCCCCAAATGTCTCCATTCCAATTATTGACTTTTCTAGCTAGATATGAAATAACACCGTCATTGGAGCTTGAATTATCTACCGTCACTGTTAGGTTTCTTTCAATCCCCCATTATAACATGCATCTCTCTAAACTTTTTCGTATCACCTCTATGATTTGAAATTAAACAAATGTTTAAGATTCGCTTGTGATATTTACAATTATCATCGATAAAATGTGCAGTAACTACCTTATAATTCAAATTCTAAATTGATGTCCATGTATCCATTGTTAAACACACTCTTTGATTTGGTTTTTTCAATGCTCACTTCAATATTTTCTGTTCACTCATATGCATATTCCAAATCTCCTTAGCAATAGTCATACGGCTCCGTAAAACAAATTTTGGTTGAAGGGTATTACTATACTCTCGAAGTCCTCATACTCTACAAATTTGAATGGCAATTCTTCCTTCACAATCATCTTAACAACCACTATCTTACATTTTTCTTGAGAGAATGTAGTTGTGGTTAAACAAGAACTCCATTCTTCCCATTTTGGTTAAACAAAAGTTAAAATTTTTTGTTTATCTTCATTCACTTTTCTCAGATACATCTTACAAATTTTTATTTGTTTCATCAAGTTTGTGGTTCCATTTCTTTGAGTGTCACATGCATAAGTTGAGCGACAATATTTACATTGAGCTCTAGGATTTGATTGCATACCAATTTTGGTAAAATGTTCCCATGCTGTTGTAGCTTTAGTTGTTCTCCTAGCCTTCTCATTGTTCCTTGGAGATTGGATTGTTGTTGTTTGTGTTACAATATCTTCTAATCTTCCACTTCGTCATCGACATCAATATCAATAGAAGGTTGAACTTGTGACTCCATCTATAAAGTCATCAATATCATAAAAAGATCATATTGCATGTTGCATGTTGAATACACTAATGTCAATGAGCTATTTATGATTTGATGCTCTCAAAAGTTTACTTAAGAAAGTTAGTAGCTAATTAACATGTACAGTTAAAGAAAGATGCAAAAAGAAAAAAAAAAGATTTATTACTCTCCTGTTATATCCTTCTGATTTCTTAAACATGAAATTCTCCTTATTCATGTTTAAGGAGTGTTCAACATCTTTATAAGATATATGAATTACTCCCCTCACTACTAAACCTACCAATTAGTTTTGAGGTGAAATGAAACCCAGACTATCTAATAGATCCTATAGATTCTAGGATCACCATTTCTACTATTGTGTATTTAATTGCTTTAGATAAGAAAGCACTATCTTTTGATGGGAGGAAGTAGTAAAATGTTATTGCTTAAATCCATGAAAAATTACAAAAAAGTTACTACCAAACATATTATTTAGCCAACTTGAACATAGCTCAACTAGTTAAGGTACATACTCTTGACCAAGATGTCAGAGTTTCAATGTTCCCACCCCACATGCTATTGAACTAAAAAACATATAAATCGAACCATGCTTTTAATCATATGATCAAGCAATTTCAACATCTAGGTGTGTTACCTAAGAAAACATTTCCACCGTAGTATGATGGCAAATATTCCGATTCCGACGAGCTTAATCCTTCTTCTCTTTAGCTTCAGCAACTCTGCAACTCGACAACGGAAACGATGCTCAGGAATTTGGAAAGATCGAGAGAAAATGGAAACGACAGAAGGGAGACAAGTGAAGACGAGATTATGAGTTCGAGTTTTATTTTTTAAACTATTTATACTGTATTGGTTCGATTGGGTTTTCTTATCGTTTTTTTCATAAGAATCGAACTGAAAAAGTTTAGTTTTCTACCATTTGAAACCTATGGATCCAATTCTCTTATAAATAACCGAACCGAACCATTGGATCGGTTAGGTTCAATCGGTTTTCAGTTTTTTTTTACCCGTACATAATTCCTTCGATATCTCCCGGTGCTTGGCCTGGAGACGGGTGTCCAAACGAGCTATTAATAATCACTCTACAAAAAAACTACATCCAAACAAGCTATTAATAATCATCATACGAAACACTCCTCTAAAATGTCATCCAAACACCCCCTTAGGTACCAATTATCTAAAAAGGAAATATGATATATTTCTGTCGATTCAGTAAAAAATATCATAAGATAATGGGAAATAATAATGTCATCATCATATTCTTCTTTATATTTAAGATTAAATTTGTGATTGTGTTGGATTAAATTATCACACAACAATAAAACCAACAGGCCGCTAACTATTTCAATATATTTTACTCTTTTTTAATATATCTAGAATGAGGATTTTATTCTAAAAAATAATATATATTAGATGACATTTTAATTTTAATTTTTTATTTTTTTTGGTCAAAATGAAATATAATTCAATTAACATGAAATTTATTAGTTTTTTTCTTTAAAACATATTTAATTTTAGAGAAATTAAAGTTTATAGGCTATTTTCACAAAATAATTATAAATGTAGGAAAATTTAAAATATTTATATTCATAATCATTTATACGTTTTAATACTATATTATTAATAATCATTAATACTGTATTATTATATATTATTAATATAGTATTATAAGAAAGTATGCAACAGTATTCATTAATATTAATGACTATATTTATTAGTTTTTTTAAAAATAACTATATTCATAAATATTTTCTAAATTTAACTAATTTTTCTTAATTTTAATAACAACTTCCATTATTATTAGAATTTAAGAGGAATATTTAAACCATGCGTGGGCATGATTTATGAAATAATACCTAACTATGTGGTCTAATTTGAGTTACGTTCTTGATTTTATACTAAAAAAAAATGTTGAACTAAAAAAATAAAAAGAAAATATCCCGAAAAAACTTGAAAGGACAAAAAAAAAAAAGAAAAAGTCTTATGACAAAGACAAACCGACTCCATAGGTGAGAATTTTAATTTGATTGGGTTAGGTTAGAGAAAGAGAGGCCCATTACAGGCCCAACCTACAGTTCAGGAAAACGACGCCGTTAACAATACCAGTAATCATTCCCAATTAAAAAATAAAAATGATGGATAATGACAAAAACAAATTGCTTTCGATGAAAGAAGAAACGAAACAAGGAGAGAAGTGATCTCCGATTGAAGAAACTCCATCAGTTCCCACTCTCCAAACCTCGATCATCTTCAGTTTCTTCGTCGGAATAAACAATGTCCTGGCTCGCCAGATCCATCGCCAATTCATTGAAGCTCGACGATGATGAAGAGGACAATGACAACCTCAAATCGCCGCTCAAATCCGATTCCGATTCTCCCTCGCCGTCGTCGTCGTCTTCTTCGACTCTCACTGCTAGAGGCGTCAAAGAGGATTTGTCCGAGCTCAAAAATACCCTAACTCGCCAATTCTGGGGCGTCGCGTCTTTCCTCGCTCCTCCGCCGGAGTCTTCTGCTTCCGTTTCTCAAGTTTCTGATCTCAAACCTAATGAACCGATTGACGATCCTTCTGGTGGTAAGTTGTCTGAAGAAGATCTAATCGCTGGGATTCGTAGTGATTTTGTGGAAATTAGCGGCAAGTTTAGGACCGGGATCTCGAAGCTGTCGAACACCAGGACTGTGTCCGAGATCTCCAAGATTGCTTCGAATTTTCTTCAGTTTGGATCCGATGAATCTTTGGAGAATTATGATGTGGGAGGTGCGGTTGGTGTTACTGAGGATGTTCTGATATTTGTGAGGAATATCGTCCAGCATCCTGAGACCTGGTTGGACTTTCCTCTTCCTTACGATGAAGATTCTGAAGGTAGCTTTCATTTTCTATCTCATAAGTTTCTCCATTGTATTGCACAAATTAGATAGTTTATAGAAATTTCGATTGAAATGTTACAGATGTGCTTTGAAAATCCTGAGTTTTTCTTATTCTGTTTACCACAATTATACTTCTTGTTGACATTTTTAATTATATCACTCTTTCTTGTATAGATAGATTTATTAGCTGACGGACATCAATTTTAGGCTAACTAATTATTTTATACGATTGCTCGTGAATAGATCTTGAGTTATCTGATGCCCAGCAAGAACATGCTTTAGCTGTTGAGCATCTTGTTCCAAGATTGGCTGCTTTGAGGATTGAATTTTGTCCTCAATACATGAGCGAAGATTGCTTTTGGATGATCTACTTTGTACTATTGCATCCTAGACTTACCAAGCGTGAGGCTGAGCTTCTGTCAACGCCCCAAGTAAGTTGAACTCGGTCTCATTCTTATTTAATGCAATTCCTTCTGGTTGTTATGGGTTTTTCATCACTCCTATGCCACTCAATAGGTTGTATAGGTCCGTACATTTCATTATCTATTTTAAGGTTTTAAAATTTTTATGCTTATTATATAGAAAAAACATTAGTTTTAAAGTTTAGTGTATCAAATGTGTATAGTTATTATTTACACATGTGCATGTTGCAAAGCTAGCTTTCATTGAGAAAAATGAAAGGCGAGAAATAAAAAGAGGAAAGCCTAAGATAATAGGAGTTAGAAAACGATAACTACCTCAACCTAATTATAAAATGTTATAGAAAAGGGCTACAGTTAACAAGTATTAGAGAAAGGAAAACCATTTAAATTTGATAGAATTGAGAAGTCGCCATTTGCCAATCGAATACACTTATAGAAGAAACAAGAAGAGAGACAATATTTTATCTATGGGATTGGGGCGTTCTAGCCCTAGGTAATCGGTTTTTTGCTTTATAGCTTAGAGTAGGTGAGAATTGAGATAGAGGCAAAAGTGTTTTGTAGTACCACTGGCTCTGGCTCTATTTTATATACTTCTGGATTAGTAAACTTTTATTTCCATTGAATATTCCATCAACGTCTTTACTTAAAGAAACCGGAAAGGAGATATTGATCCTTGGAAAGGCCTAATGAAGTAATTAGCATTCTTCACTTTTTGAACATGTAGATGGGGGACAAAATTTAGTTTGATATTGTAGATGGGGGACAAATTTTAGTTTAATATTGTAGATGGCGCCTGGGGGGTGCTATTGGAAATTTTGAGTTCTAGAGTGTACATTTCTACATCTATGTGCAATGAAAGTGGTGGAGTATATGTATTCTTATGTTTGGAGATCACCATAGGGAATTGTAAAACGGGAATTGCAAATGCAGTAAGTAAATGCATAGTAACCTAAACTAGTCATCTGCATGAGAAAGATACAAATTCAGGCAGTGTTGTTGGAAAGAAGCAGGAATACTCTAATTTGGGTTGAGTATCCTATTAAATTCAATTCCTTCTGGTTGTTTTGGGCTTGGCATCATTTCTGTCTATGCCACTCAATAGGTTGTTTAAGTCTATACATTCCATTATCTATTTTAAGGGTTCAATTATTTTATTTTATTTTATTTTGCTTATTATATAGAAAAAACATTAGTTTTAAAGTTTAGACTGTTTAGTATATCAAATTTGTATATTAAGTATTTACACATGTGCATGTATCATATCTAGCTTTCATTGAGAATCTGAGATCAATAAGAAGCACGAAAATCGGAAAGCCCAAGGTAATAGGAGTCAGAAAACAATAACTACCTTAACCTATCTATAAAACCTTATAGAAAAGGACTATAGTTAACAAGTATGGGATATAAAGAAAAAAAACACTAAAATTTGATAGAATTGAGAAAGCCGCCAATCAAATACACTTATAGAAGAAAAAAGTAGAGGGGTAATATTTTCTCTATGGGATTGGGGCCTACTAGGTAATTCGGTTGTTGCTTTATAGTGCTTATAGTAGATGAGGAAGAGGAAAAATACTGTTTTATAGTACCTCTATTTGGTGTACTTCTGGATTAGTAAACTTTGATTCCCATTGATTCATTGAATATTCTATCGATGTCCTTGGTTATAGAAACCGGAAAGGAGAAATTGATCCTTGCGAATGCCTACTGAAGTAAAAGTGTTCTTTATTTTTTGAACGTGTAGATGGGGTATGAATTTTAGTTTAATATTGTAGATGGGAGTGATATTGGAAATTTTGAGTTCTAGATTATAAATTTCTATATCTATGATGCGATGACAGTGGAGTATATGAATTTCTTATGTTTGGTGATCATCATAGGGAATCGGAAAATGGGAATTGCAAGTGCTGTTGGTGAATGCATAATAACCCTAAATTAGTCATCTGTGTGAGATAAGATACAAATTCAGATAGGGTTTTTGGAAGGAAGCATGGACACTAATTTGGGTTGAATGTCCTATTTAACTATGTGTGTTAGACTGGACGTGCACTAGTTGCTTCATTTACAGGATCCTATTTTCTTCTTAATATTTTTAACATTGTGAAGTGGACATGTGTCATGGTCACATTTAGTTCCATCAAGTTCTTTTATTTTTTAGTTGATTATCATTATTATTTTTTCTTCTATCATATATCAAGTTTCATCAAGTCGTCCTCAAGGGGTGATGTAGTGGTTGAAGACTTAGGTTTTGAGGGTATGCTCTCTTCAAGGTCCTGGGATTGAGACTCACTTGAGACATTACTCCTTCGATGTCTCCGGTGCTTGGCTTAGCGATGGGTGTGGTTACCCTTGTTTCAAAAAAAAAAAAAAAGTTGCATCTAGTCAAAGAGCGTTTATAATTTACATCAAGGAACTAAGAAATTAAAAAAAAAAAAAAAAAAAAAGAAACAAACTAAACATGAAGTGTTACATAAAAGATAACAGACATAAATTTCATTTGATAAAACTGAATAAAGCAGTGATGAGAAGATGTTGTAATGATGCCTCTACAGGCTTCTTTTTTTTATATTGCTGCTTATCATAAAAAACTAATATGTATTATGATTTATGTATGATTTTTTTCTTTACTCTCTGTTGTAAAATATTCGGCTGTTACAATTTACACAATAAAAACAATTGAATTGAGAAAACATATTTTATTTAGTGCATGGCCATCAGCTATAAGATGATGGGGCCACCACCTTGGAAAGAGTTAGTGAGACTTCATCCTGCAACATAAGGATTCTCTCCCCTTGGCTCCAATGAAATCCAGTGAGGTTAACCAATATGACGCAGGCTTTAAATGATAGGTTTAACCAATGCTATATCACCCATTTGAAGCTTGGGCTACAAGAGTGCTAAATTTGGTTTAACTTCTAAAATATATTCCTGAACTGCTCTGCTCTTCTTCATGATTTCTAGATTTGTAAGATACCAACTCATGATCTTCGTTCATGTAAATTGCCCAATCTGTCTCCAAGGAGTGGCGCAGTGGTTGAAAACTTGACCTTTGAAGGTGTGTTCCCTTCAAGGTCCCAAGTTCCTGACTCATCTATGACATTAATTTGTAAACACCTCATGTGTCTTGTGACTGGCCTATAGTTATGACATTCTATTAAGTAATTGGAGATCTATTTTGTAACTTTTTGTGATTGGCCTTGTGCCTTGTAATTTCATATCCATAATGAAATTGTTTCTTATCCAAAAAAAAAAAAATTTGTAAACACCTTCTGTGTCTCCACTCTGGTACCTGGTCTAGTGACGGGCATGGTTACCCTTATTTTAAAAATAAAAAAGCCCAATCTAGTGGGCAACTCTTAGTTAGTTGAACAAATTTAGTTGTCAGATTCCGGCTCCCAGAGTAGAATAATCTCATCTCATTTAGCCAAGAGGCTAGCTGGTCCACTAGATATTTTTGTCGTTCCTTGGCACTTTCATTTAAATGATCAAAGAGTTCAAATTTGGATCATCTTGGGCAAACATGGCATGGGCTCATGATCGACCACTGCTTGCCTTCTCATCCTTCAAGGGGACTGCATTATCTGAAGGGGAGATGAAAGCCAAAGAAGGCAACCTTTGCATAGCACTTTGCCCTAGTTGGTTACGATACATTATAATTTATAAATGTTGCACTGCTGTTAAACGATGTTGTCATTCCCAGGCTCGATATTAAGAGGTGGTACAATTGTTGTAAAAAATGGAAGACATAAGCCTATATCACTAGTTTCTTGGTATATGCATCACAGGTTGCTAGAATTATCTAAGTTGCAGTGCAGTTTCCTAGTCTGCATAACTAACTGAAATTTTTATGACCATTTCTATAGATACTAGAAGCCCGAGCACAGTTTCATGAATTACAACAACGAACCAAGGTACAGATGGAGCCTCAGATATGTAGAAACATCTCTACTAGTTCAAAAGGGTCTTCGGATTCGACAAATGAGGAGCATCTCTCTGTGCCACCTAGAGATCAAACTGAACCACTGTTTCTTCAGAGATCTCTTGATAGTGCAGCCCCTTCCTCGACGATTACTGATGTTGAGACTGATAAATATCCAATTAAGAACGTGGAAATTCAAGTTGTAGATAAGCCAGTCATCGAGGAAACGCCCTTTCAAACCGGAGTTCAACATTCCCACTCTGCTCCTTCCAAAGTTTTTGATGACATATATGTGGATGATGCTGATGATTGGTTGAAGGAGGAGACTCTTGAGGTTGATGGTGATAGTGTTACTAACATTCCTATTGGGAATGAGGAGGATGTATCATTTAGTGATCTCGAGGACGACGACCAGGAGGTGATGGCATATCATAAGAAGGTTCCATCTGGCTCTGACTCTTCAACTAAAGATTCTCGAGATTGGGTTCGGCTTGGCGATTCAGACAAGGACACAAACACCATTGATGCTAAACACGTTGGATCCGGGCAGGTTGGCACCCGCAAGGAATCAAGCGACTGGCTTAACGTCGATGACATTGATTCAATGTGAAAACTCTATAAATTCCTCAATCTGCTTATTTTCATAGAATTTTATCTCTCTCCAATGTTATATCTTGTGTTCTCTATATGAAACAAGCATTTGGAAACTATGTTATGATATCTCTGTATATAGAAAAGCTTGTAAACTCAAAATTCATTTACATGCAAATAATGGATGGCTTTTTCGTGATTACTATGACATCATTCTACTTTTCCAATTTGTTTGTTCAGTTGAGACCCCCTTGTACTATTTTGTTATCAATTATTCAGTCATTTGTTTGCTTAAATCAATCAATTGATCCTAGAATTTAAGGGAAGCTTCATGAAGAGATGATTTAATAACTTTGCGATCATTGTCTTAATTCTGAAACGTGAATAGAAGTTCGGACCATAAGTATTAGAGATGAATGTTGTGAGGCTAGGTTGAAAGGGATTAGATATTTGAAAGATTGAAATCACTGTTTATTTGTTTTTGTTTTTGTTTTTTTTTTAGTTGATTGTCAAGGTATTTTTTTTTTCCAGATACGTTTCAAGATTATCAGTCAATTAAAGGGGTGCTTTCTTTAAGCTGAAAAGAATGGTTTGAGTACTAATCTTTATTGTCACCATGATTAACCTTGTTTTACTCGCTGTACAATTTTATTTACAAGACATACAACCAAGAATGCCCTCCTTTATGATCTTATAGAGCCAAAGTTACTCGAAAGGCGTTCGAGTTGAGACCACAACAAGTTGCCTAATGAGAATCTTGGCTTATCTTCTGCTCTTGTAACCTTCATCCCTCGATTTGCACTTGAAGAGGAGGCTCGAGCAGCCCAATCTGAAGGCTCTTGAACTACAGTAATTGATCCTCCAATCTCTTTGATCACCAATTCCACTGTGTGTTGATCCACATCCTGCCCCGATGCATCCGCGACGAAGAAAGACCCAACAGCTCTCTCACCATTGGTTCCAACATCGATTGCTGAGATCGACAAGCCATTCTCACGAAATACCCGTGTGAGATCTGATAGCAATCCTATTCGGTTTAGAGTGCAAAGTTCCAGCCTAAATCCCTGCCAAATAGTTTAAGTGAGAAGCTAGTTTTAACATTGATGATATGCAAATTTTTTGTAGATAGTATGATCTTTACATGTGAAACCCTTCTTTCTATGGCTGCAACAAGAGCTTGTGAAAGCTTGTTCCTTTCACTATCTGTATCTAAGATGCAACCACCTTTGTGCCTAATAAAATACTCCTGCAATTTTGAACACAAAATGACAAGGATTTGTCAGCCCCACCTTACATACAACTTGACAAATTTTGAATCAAAACAAAAGCCAATCTCAAATGTGAAACAATTGGTACCTGATCAGCCACAGTGCCATTTGAACTTACTGCAGCATGAAACACCACGTACTGCAAGTCGGTAAGAGCGCAAACCGTATCGAACAACAGCTTCGGGCGGTCCCTACTCTTAATATTGATAATCCAATATCCCTTCTCCTTACAACTTTCTATTCTTACATGCACGCGAGTGCAACCCTTTTTGCACATTTTGCTGTCGTCGCAACATCGACACTGCTCATGGTCTCCATTGGCATACATCAGCTGGTGCAGCCGCCGCTCGGTGTGGGTTCGTCCAGCTGATGAGGCTGTCAACGTCACACTGCTTGTTTCACCCAGTCCATTATGGGCGCCTACCACGTTCTCAAGTTGCAGCTGCACATGGGCCAGCCGTTTAGGGTCCATTATGGATCCACCATTCCCACCTTCTTCAATGTAGATAATGGAGGCTGCTTTTTTGTGATGGGTCCATGCCACGGCGGCGGTGATGTTGCAGCCCAAATCAACCAGCACGGCGAATATCTCCGATAAGAGACCTGGCCGGTCAGTTCCGATGATTTCCGCCGCCGTGTACTCCGACAACATGTGACGTGGAAATACTTCCCTTCCCATGCATGTTCTCGCTGTCCTTGATGACCCTTCTCTTCTACTTGTGCACAATGCCTACAATTGAATAGGATTTTGAGTCTATTAAAAGTTCGGCTGTAAATATGCCGTTTTTTTTTAATTAAAAAACAATTCAATGAAAGGGATTCAACACATTATCATGTAGGACACTTTTTTTTTTCTTCTTCGTTTTGAGAGGAAAATGTAGACCTACACGGCAACGTCTGTGGAACACACGGTCTATATGTATAGTCATATGTATTTTCTCTTTTTTCCATTTTGGCGACCGATGGTCTAGAAAATCATCAGCATATAGCAACTCTAAACGGATGGTACTCAAGGCCGTCGATGTGCATCAAAACATATTTATGTTTTTTATTTATTTTAAGGGGAACAGACGTCTGCACTTGATACCATTACTGTAGAGTTGCTATATGCTGACGGCTTATGTAACCGTCGACATATAAGTATTATTATACCGACGATTTTTCGTGTTGTCGGTAGATAGTTGCTATAGTTGCTGTACACCAACAGTTTATTAAATCGTTGGCGTAAAGTTATCTACTCTGATTGCAATTACACCGTTCGAATATCTAACATCGTAGTGTAGCTTCTTAATCATGAACACACACTTATGCCTGTTGAATTATTGTTTGTGTTGACAAATATGTCAATTTAATTATACCTCATCTAGTTAAGACAAGCACTCATACTAACTTGCTGGATGTCATATGAATCATAAATACTTTAAAGTAACATTACATTTAGAAAGATACCTGTTGAATGTAATGGATGAGACTTTCATCAGTGAGTTTGTTGCCAAGTTGATCCGTGACATGGAAAACTGCGGCACCATACAAATCAGCTTCCATTAAATAAACAAATTAAACAACAAATTACATTTATATAGTTATTTCCTTAAACATATTAGTCTAGTATAATAGAAGTTTATTGGTTCTGTTATTGAATGATATTAAAATATGATTACAACTTATCCGACAAGTCAGATTCCATTCATCTTAGTTAGTGCTGATTACAAACAAATATCATACCTGGCTCTCTGCTCAAACATAATTTAATCAACCAATTAAACCTTAAACACCTTGACAAATACAATTATCAGTCGCATTAAAGTTTAAACTGCATTAGTGGGTGGGTGCTAACCGTCCATAAACCATTCACCGTCTGATGAAATGTAAGATTTTGAAATAACAAGGTCAAGATCGGTCAAAACCTGCACCATCTCCAGTAGAATTCCATGTTTGTTTGCACTGTCAACCTGTCAAACAAATCAAAATAATTCTCATCAACCAAAAGCCCCCCAAGTCTTAACTTCAAGATTAAATTCTCATACTCTAAATTAACCCTTAAATACTCGAAGAGGCAATTAATTAAGTTTGTGATGATAGAACATTAGAAAAGGCTAACCATCCTGGATTGGCCTAATGTAACTAAAATGTTATGTGGTATGAAATTGGCAATAACAAACAATCGAAAATTTAAAAAAAAAAACGTGTAAAGAAAGAACACGAAAATTTACGTGGTTCACTAACGTTGTGTTATCTAGTCCACGGGGTAGAAAAGGAGCACGATTTTATTAAGTAGAGGCCAAAACAGAATGAACACCATAGGGGGCTAGGATTTTAATTCGAGTTTATATAGCTACTCTCATTAATTTGAGTCCCCCGCTCGCTGATTGGATAGTGAGACCCCCGACTAACTATCGTAGGGCATTAAACCGTTTAAGGCATATCTCAACATTATGGATTCGATTCATCATAACCACCTATTTAAGAATTAATTTTTTATCGATTTCTATGGCAACCAAATGTTATAGAGTTTTACAATTGGTCTCGTGAGTATATTCGAGCGACGCATAAGTTGATTCAGACACTCAACTACAACTTTTGGTTCATTGCACAGGAATCATGAAAAGGTACAAAAGAAATAAAAGTAAAGGACAATGCTTTTTCAGGGAAATCTCGTGTACAAAGCATCTACTAAACATTTCTGTTTTTTGGATCTCCAACAATTGGCTCTTTCGTCAGTGAGTAGGACAACTCCTTCAAACCCACCTCTGTTTATTTGTTCTTTTTCAAATTGAACTACATATGAATTATTCAGAGCTTTCTTTCACATTTTTATATGAGCACAAAACTATATATCAGTAACTAGCTAAACTCTTCAATAAAACAATAAAGAGAGGAATTTAAGGAACAAAATTAGCACAAACTTAGAAGATAAGGGACCGAACCTTCACAAGTGTGCAATCCTGAAAGGTATCATTGTCTATGCAAACTCTGCAAAAAATGGCATTAATCCCAATCCCAAGAATTAAACCAAACATCTGTGACTCAAAATAAAAAAAGCTCAAAACTTTAAGCATATAAATAAAATCAAACCTAGGTGGGTATATTCTTTCAATGAGTAATTCCAACTGGGGATCTAGGTAATAAGGCTGATACACAGTTTCCATCATATCTCTTGAACAACAAGCTTTTCAATCTCCAAATCTCCCCAATAACATCATGGGCAACAATTGGAATGTAATAGAAAAACAACCCAGAAAGAAAAAGTAAAAAAGGAGAAGGCTTTTGAATTGTTAGCTGAATGAAAAGAAAGAAGAGAGAGGCTGAGGCAGTTGTGTGTTGAGCTTTAAATTTGTGTCATAAAAATGAACTCTTTGTGTAAGATAGATGGAAATGGATTGGCATGGTTGGGTTTGGGAAGAAACGCGTGGCGGAAATGGGAATGGCTTACATGGTTTCCAATTGCAGGGGCTGACACTACCAACACGTCACCCATACAAGACAAGCCACTAACAAAAGAAATATAAAGAAAGAAAACAAGCAAGGCTGTGACTTGTTTTCGCTCTATCTTTGATTTCTGCTAAGAATTTGGGATCTTCAATTTGGTCATTTTGTGATACAAAATGTCAATTTGTTTGTATTTAAATGTCTTCTACGCTTCGCCTCGCCGCCTCCATAACATTGGGCTTATTGTGAGACTGGCTTACAAGTGCTTGGGCCTCCTTTAGTTGGGTTATGCCTGTTATTTATTATAATCGGTGTTTATTTAAATTTGTGTGTATATTTATTTAAATTTCCATGTTCATTTATTATTATTATTATTATTATTTGAAAGAGAGTATAGCTTAACTAACCAAAGAGAAAATCATACAACCACAGCTTCTGAACAAAGGGACTCCACACTGGTCCATCTTCATAAGTTGAAGCATTACCACACAAAAGGGTAAATTCAAAGACAAGCTTGATCCTATTTGAACAATCAAAACTTCGCACCACGATCTTAACCAAAATGGAATATCCATATTCTACCGATAAAGACTCAATACCTATCAACACCCTAGTTTGGGGTTTTTTCGATAATCTTTAGGGGTAATCTAAAGTCTATCTCACTGACTGAAGAGTACGACCCTACTTTAAAAAAATGGAAGAAAGATTACACCCAAATTAGAGTATCATTTCTCCCTCAACCAACCAATAATCTCCCTAATAAACATCTGACCTTTATCCACAAGTTCTACACAAGTTCACAACAATAAAACCCAACGAGTACATATGACACCAACCAAAAAATAGGAAAAGAAATAAACAACCCAGCAAATAGAATAGGGACCCTATGCCACAACAACAATCCATCAAATGGATGCAAAAAAAAAACCAAAGCACAAATTTTAAACTAAAATTCAAAGCTACACCTAAACGTACATGATGTGTACTTTCAAGAGCGGGGGCTATGTCCTAAACTGTTAGTAGCTGTTTGAACAGACTTAATGAACATGATATGGATTTCTCATCTTATTCCTCTTTCTTAAGAGTGAACAAAATGCAGACACTATGTGGTTGATAAGTCGACATATACCAAGTTAACTTAACATGCACGTTGTAATTCTTCATGCCCCAATCATAAGTTTTTACTTACAAGAACACTTCATAAAACCCCAATCCACCCTATGAAAAGATTAGCCCATTTTAAAGTAAAAAGGGAATAATAATTAGAGAAAACATTTTCATTAATAATCGAAAAGAGTTTATAGCTAAAAAACTACTAATAAGAAAAACAAATAACTAAACAACCAAAGTACTGCTGAAGTTAAAACAAAAGCAATAAAAAAATAGTAAAGAGTGTCGTCAATAGAGCCTCTAGAGAAGTTAAAGCCAACAACTCTAAAGAGTCTCGATTTTTATATTGAAGGAGCCTAGTTTTCAAAAGTATACACCTCATTCCGCACGTTCCTACCTTTTTTAATCGTCGACTAACTTGGCTATTTATAATACTAGGTCAAATATGATCAACAATTGAGATTTGTCTTTTGAAATTGTTTCTACATTGATCTACCTATGTGTTTTGGATTTTCCAGAAGGTATTATACGATTCTATCTTTTCCTTCTTTTTGCAAGCGCAGAAAATCTAGATATTATTTTGCTACATTCGCGATGTTGTAGCACAGTCTTACATTCTTCCTTCTTTTAATTCTTTCAAAGTTACAACTTCTCCTATAACAATAAACCAAAGCAGCTAATTCTTCCATGAATGTATACTAATCTAAAGTTCATAATTCCACACATTCATGCTTAAAATACCTTAAAATAATTTTACTTTCTCAATCCTTATTCCTTTGCAAAAGTTAGAATTTCTTGTTTAGAAAAGTTTTTAACAAGATAAAAAACTCTAATTCAAGTGTGGTTCTAATGCTAAGTTTATGCGATTACAATCCAAATTACTTTCTTATTGAAAGTTAACACTTACCAGGTGGAACAACCACATAAATATAGGTAAGTATAAAACCTACTCAATAAGAACCCCCAATCAAGGTACAACGTCCACAGTCATAACTGAGGCATACTAGCATATACATGAAGACAAATAAAAAATCTCAACATATCACAACACTAAACTAGGTTATGAAGTACGTTACATGACCAGAAAATGCAGAGCGCCATTAGCCCACACATGAATCCCTTGTGAGGCCCTCAAACAATCACCCAAAAGTAGTGAACACACCGACACTAACCTGGGTACTCTCAAGCCAAAAAACTTTAAAAGATTCTTAAGGAATGGTGTACTGACGACACTAGTCCAGGTGAGCTATCAACCTAGCATTCGGTGCATGTACCACCGCATGTTGCACCAAATCTGTCAAGTGTAGACCTACACAAAATTCCTTGGTCCAGATATGCATGCCTAACTAAGAAATGTGCACACTCAAAACAGTTGGTGGAGGCCCTCGCCAGCAAATATGACACCCCCATCCACCTCCATCGCTTGAAGCTACGAAACTTTTCATTTTATTTAAAACAGTTAATATCACTATTTAAGCTTATGAAACTTCGCATTTTATTCAAAGAAAACAACATGAAAAGGGTAATCAATCGACTACATTCGCATTTATCCAGCATGTAAAGACCCAACTAAAATAACTAATTTTAGTAAGACTTTACTGGCATGCATGATTAAATAGCTTATTAAAATAAGGTTTAAATAGTCAAACATGCTTTTGATTAAAAAAAATTTCTCAAACAACAATAAAGTTCAGCTCCTGGCCAGGATAAGTTAAAAAATAATAATTGAAAGCAACAACAAATAATTTAAATAGTCGTGCGGAATTGAAATGACAAAAGAAATAAATGGGACACAAGTCCCCCATGATCAATCATTGTTGCCAACTTAGCCACCATGATACACTCCTTTACCTGAAAGAGGGAAAATGATAAGGGTGAATAACGGGGATTACTTAGTAAGAACCTTCCCCTAGAGTACAAAAATGCATACATCAGCTCAACATCTAACCAACAACTGCCCTCATTATCTTTAACAAGCTCATACTCAAAAGCTCTAAGTTGGGAACCTCTAAGCTCAACTAATTAGGGAAAATACAACTGGTCCCACCTATTCAGGCACTTGTCTGGCCTATTTACCTAAGAAACACAACTGTTCTAAGTGATTACTTTCAAGAAACACAACTGGTCCTGGTAAAGAAACTCTACTGAATCTATCTAGTTTAGGGACACAACTAGCTATATTAAAGATCAGGAACACAACTGACCCTGCTATAACTTATATGAAACGCAACTGGTCTTATAAGGCAGGTAGGAACGCTACTAGTCCTACAAAATTAGGGAACGCAACATGCCCTAATAAAGATCAGGAAACGCAACTGGTCCTAATAAAACCTATAGGAAAAGCAACTAGTCCTATAAGACTAGTAGGAAAGCTATTGGTTCTACAAAATTAAAGAACATAACTGGCCCTAATAAAGGTCAGGAAACGCAACTGGTCCTGACAGAATTATAGGAAACACAACTGGTCCTATAAGACTTATAGAAACGCTATTGGTCTTACAAAATTATGGAACGAAATGGGCCCTAATAAAGATCAGGAACGCAACTGCTCCTGATAAAACTTATAGAAAATGCAACTGGTCCTATAAGTTACATTCATCCTAATTACCACTTAGCATCTCATACTACTGGGCAGTATCAAGCACAAGGAATATTTCATAATAAGAATATGGTAAATAAACTAACAATAGCTAAAAAAAACAAGCATAGAAGTCAACAAGGTCAAACTCAGTTCAAAGATTAAATCTATGCATCTTATAGAGAACCTAGCAATTAATCAGTCAAATATCAAGCAAACAATGCATTTAAGGACCACACAACCCTAGGTAAAAGTCCTTACTTTTGAAGATACAGAACTCTTCAATCTACGTGCTAAAACCTCGAACGAGCTATGAATTTAAACCTAGTCACAAGTCATAGTCTAGAGTTAAACTTAACTCTCTCTTTAAATGAAAACCCATAACATTATGGGCATTAAAAATAACCCAAGAACCCTTAGTCCAACATTTGTAAAATATTCCCCAACCATTATTTGAAAGTAATAAATAATATCCAATTATTTATTCCAACATAAAACCTCTAAAAATAGAATTTTAATTATTTCATAAAAATAAACTAAACCATGCTCATTTATCAAATCCATGAATTCTAAGCCCAACAACTAAATAATACTTAAATGAGAAAATTCCCTTTATTAAAATGAATTCCAACAACCAAAAATTCTATTTTAACAATTAAAATCTCAAGCCCAATGTTTATTAATCTATTCCAGCAGCTTAAAGTCCATTGCCCATTTTAAATTCTAAGCCCAACAACTTTAATAAAACAAATTCCAGCAATTAAAACTCATTATTCATTTTAAATTCGCAACCTAAAACAAAACCAAATAGCCCACTACCTTAACTGGGTCGCGAACCGGGTCAGAGCGGAGCAGAGGGCGAGTTCGCGATGCGCGCGGGTCTGGGAAGTAGAAGGCGGTGAGCTATCAGTGGGTCGGGTTCACGGGTTTTCGGGTCTGTGAGCACAGAACAACGCTCAACGTACTTTTTCCTTGCGAATTGACAACCGACGTGGGTTTTCTGATGGTTTTCGGTGTTGCGCACGTAGATCTGGTCGATTTTAAAGTGATTCGAAGTGAAATTGACATAGATAGTCACGGGTCGAAGAAAATTGAAGCTGGGTGTGACGGTCTAAGAATTTCTAAAGTTTTAATTGTATTTTTATTCCTATAGTAATGCACATATTGAAGTTGGGAACATTTTGTTATTTTATAATCGTTTCCTAAACTGGCACCTTAAAGATTAAATTACAATTATTAATAGTTGAGGTTATCTTTTAATTAATAAAAACCTTAGAGGTGGTTATACGTTTAAGAAAGAGTTGTTTTTATATAATTGTCCATTAAATAAATCAGCCACTTTTGTTGGTTTGTCTTTTCCTACACAAATTCCTAAGCTTGTCTCTTCTCCTCCCAATAGCTTTTCGTACAACACTATTAACCAAAATCCCCATTACCTTTCTTTTTCTTGGTTCTGAAAATTCAGGCAGAAGCATGTTCCATCATTTTTTCCTTGTGTGAATTCACCTCTTCATCTCATCTTCTTCATACGATTCCACCCTAACGCCGGCGTTCAGCCATTAATGTTGCCATCCAGCTCGAACTCACGAGTGAAGCTAAGAGATCTGAGCGCTGCCCCACACCACTACTCGCGCAACTCCATTTGCGCGAGGAATCTGAGCTCCAGCCTTTGATTCGCAACCCCCGAGTTTGACCCGTGCGCTCAGACACAAAAATAAACTAGAACAGAACAAAGAAAAGAGAGGCAAGGGAAAGGTTTTTAATGTTTGTATTACTTCACTTAAAGCTTAAGTTAATACATCGGAAGAGGTAGATGGCCTTAATAAATACAAGAGGGAAAAAGAGAGTAGGTACAGAGTAATGATGAATTGAGAAAGCAATTAACCCTACCTACCAACATTAAGCCACAAGTTATAACCTACCAGTATTAAGGCCACAAGTCAACTAACACAGTAAAAGGATTAGGCAATAGAGTGCAGCAGAGGTGATGGTATTGATTGTGTTGTAACAGCCTCCCTCAAATGAGGCACGAGAAGGCACTGAAGATCGAGTTTATCGTTCAACACAAGAAATGGTTGAGGACTTAACTGTTTAGTAAGGCAATCAGCAAGTTGATCACTTGAGCAAATATGGCAAACATTGATCTTGTTGGACAAAAGTTGATCCCGAATGAAGTGAGCATCAACTTCGATATGCTTAGTACGTGCATGAAACACCGGATTGCGGGCCAAAGCATTTGCAGAGATATTGTCACACCATGTAATTGGGAATACAACAAGTGTTACTCGGAGATCAGCAAGTAGAGACCGTAGCCAAGGAAGTTCACACGAGACTTGAGAGAGAGCCCTATACTCAGATTTAGTGCTGGATCTTGCAACCACTACTTGCTTCTTGGATGACCAGGATATGAGAGAATTGCCGAAGAACACACAATATCGACTAACAGACTTCATATCATCTAGAGAGCCAGCCAAATCTGCATCAGAAAAACCAGTAAGAGTTATTGACAAGGCTGGTTGAACACGAATGCCAAAATTTTTAGTGCCTTGAAGATAATGCAACACTCGTTTAAGAGCTTTCCAATGAGGAACTCGAAGAGCTTGATTAAACTAGCTGAGTTTATTAATAGCTAAGGCAATATTAGGTCGAGTATGTTGGAGATAAAGCAATGAGCCAATGATACTTTGGTACAAATGTGGGTCGTCAAGCAGATCACCATCAAATTGAGACAATGATTTCCCAGAAAGCATGGAAGACAACACAGGCTTGAGATGCATCATTTTATGTTTAGCAAGAACCTCTTGGATATAGGTAGTCTGAGTCATAAGTAAACTAGCAGCATCCGAGTGAATCTGAATACTAAGGAAAAAAATGTAATGGTCTAAGATCTTTAATTGCAAAAACAATGTGAAATTTCCCAATGATCTCACCAAGAAACGATGAACTAGAGCCCATGAGCAATAAATCATCAACATAAATGAGCAAAAACATAGTACTGTGCTTTCTATGGAGACTAAATCAGAAACTATCAGCTGTAGATTGTTTAAATGGAAGACTATGAAGATAGGACCACAACTCGTCATACCAAGCCCGAGGAGCTTGTTTTAAGCCATAAAGAGCCTTGTTGATCTTACAGATGTGAGTGGAAAACCAATAATCAACATATCCTTGAGGTTGTGGAGTATAAACTTCCTCATGTAAGGTGCCATGTAAGAAGGCATTTGAAACAACAAGCTGTTTGATGGGCCACTTCCAAGTCACTACTAGAGTTAAAACCATGCGAATGGAGGCAGATTTGATCACGGGTGAGAAACTCTCACCATAGTAAATTCTAGGTGTTTGAAGGAAACCACGAGCCATAAGCCAAGCCTTATAGCGTTCAATGTGGCCCTGAGCAGTTCTCTTGATCTTATACACTCATTTGGTACTCACTAAATGTCGAGACATAGTTGCAGGCACCAATGTCAAAGTATTCTGTTGCTGAAGAGCAGAAAATTCTTTCTGCATAGCCTTTTGCCACTGCAGGATATCACAAGCATCATTGTAGTGAACCGGCTCCACTTGCGACCAATCAATCTGCTGTTTAAGTTGGGTGAGGCCGCCAAACAAAGGGTTGGGTTTGTGAATACCTGATTTAGCTCGGGTGGTAATGGGGTGTTGATTTAAGACTGGTTCGGGAGGGGGGGGGGGAAGATAAAGAAGGAGTGTTGGTAGGAACAGAGAGTCGTGGGTCTGAGCTAATACAAGGGACTGATATTGGAGATTGAATAGCTTGGGACGGTTCAGGGGATGTGGAAATAGGTTTAGAGGTAGACATGGGTTGTGTATGAGGCCTGAGTGGTGAGTGCTCCATAGGAGATGATAGAGACAAAAAGAGAATGGGAAGCCATGTTTGTGGTATTAGTGTAGAGTTTGCAATCTTGTCATCTAGGGTATGGAACAATTCTTCATGTGGGAACTGTTGCTCATTAAACACAACATGTCTGGAAAGAAACAACCTACCAGATGAGTTTAAACAATTGTATCCTTTGTAGTGGTCGTGGTAGCCAATAAAAAGACATTTTTCAGTGTAAAAATTTAGCTTGTGAGATTAAAACGGTTTGGTGTAAGGGTAACAGGTAGTGCCAAACACTTTCAGAAAGCTATAATCTGGTACCTTACCTGTTAAGATTTGGAAAGGAGACTGATTCTGCAACACTGGTGTAGGAAGTCTTTTATCAAATAAGTAGCTATATGAAAGGCTTCCCACCAATAATGAAATTGCATGTGAGCTTGTACAAGGAGTGACAAACTTGTTTCAACCACAAGCCTATGTTTCCTCTCAATCCTACCATTTTGAGGACTTGTGTAAGGACACGAAATCTACACACTAATTCTTTGTTGTTTACAAAGTTTATGATAGGTTTGAATTCTCCACCACCATCACATCTAATTGTTTTAATCTTGGCCTCACATTGTCTTTCAACTAAAGCTTGAAATTCATGAAACATACTAGTTGTGTCTGATTTGCATTTCAAAGGATAAATCTAAGAGTATCTACTATAGTCATCAAGAAATGCCACATAGTAATAGTATCCTTTGTTTGATTGAATAGGAGTTGGTCCACATAGATCCATGTGAATAAGTGAAAGAATAGTGGGTACTCTTGAAGTAGATAAAGGAAAAGGTATTTTATCGATTTTTCCAAATTTGCAAGCTTCACAAAATACAAGTTTTTCATTGCCTTTAACTAGAGCATTACATGTAGACAAGATTTGACTTAGAATTCTAGAAAAGGGGTGGCCCATTATTTGGTGCCATAAGCCCTTTGTACAAGCAACAAAACAAAGAGGAGAGTTATCTGTCAAATCCTTCTGGATACTTGACACACTTGCCTTCAGGCTTGATTCAGTTTCTTTAAAAGATACTCCATTGGCATGCCTAGGAAGTCTTCCAGCAACATTTCCAAAATGAATCACCTGGTACAGCCCTTCCTTAAGTCTCCCTATGACCTTGATTTCCTTGGTTTGAGTGGCCTTAACAACACAAGACATAGCATTAAATTCTACAGTAACAACATTATCTCTAGTCAGTTTTGACAAGCTAATAATATTTTTTCTCATTTTAGGCACATAAAGAACATCCTTTAGGATCAAAGTCATGTCTGTTGTCTTAAGAAAAATAGTACCAAAACCAAGTATAGGGACTTTTGAGCCATCTCCAACTACAATCGTATTCTTACCTGAGGATTCACCTTGAAGATTCATTCGTCCCATGTCAGCAGTAACATGGTGTGTGGCTCCACTATCAAGGTACCATCATTCATCTTGCAATGTCTTAGGATAAGCCATTAATGCAGTGGCAGCAGAAGCAGGGGGAGCAGGCTGAGCAGCTTGTCTTAGAGGATTATTAGTTAGAGAAGTATAACGGAAATAACAGACAGATGCTAGATGACCCATCTTCCCACAAATTTGGCACATTTTCTGTTGTGTAGGGAGCATAACGATCTTGTCTTCTCCATTTGCCTCATCTCATCTTTTGATTTGAATAGCCCTGAGGTGGAACATTCTTGGGACCAGCTTGATAAGTCTAATTTTTAGAGCCACCAAAGTTATTTGACCTCCCTGACCATATTGCCCTCCTTTGGTATCTGAAGAGTTGCTTGGAGTGGACTTAAACTTGATAGATGAAACAAAATTAACAGATGTTTGGTTCACAAAAAGATTACCTTTGAGAGATTGTAATTTTTCTTACCTTTGTTCATATGAGATTAGCTCATATTGAAAAGCTTCTTAGGTCATTTCTAGATTTCGAAGGATACAAACAATTGGATTGTATTCTTCATCTAGTCCAGCCAAAATGTAGGATATTAAGTTTTGTTGTCTATTGGATGTCCAGCAAGAGCCAATTTGTCACTATATCCTTTCATCTTTGTGAGATATTCATCCATTTTCATGGATTCTTTACAAGTTTGTTGCATCATTTGTCGGTTATAGTCTTCTTATGAACGAGAGTGAATCCCATAGCAGCTTTCAATTGCTTGCCAAAGAGCCCTAGCAATGTCATAGCCCATTACTTGTGCATCCATCTCCAGTGTCATTGAGTTGTATAAACATCCTACAAGGAATTGGTCAGTAGTAATCCATACATCATTTTCAGGATTTGTGAAAGTCATCCCTTCAGGATCATCTTTTAATGGTGGTATTATCACCACTTCCTCTAGGCAAGGTGTAGACCCATCAAAATGCCCATAAATTTTGTGACCTCTGAGCAAAGGTATCACAATGCTTTTCCACAACATAAAATTAGTTCTACTACGTTTAATGGAGGTGGTTTGACTTATGAGATTGGAAAATGATAGATATCCAACCGGGATATTATTTTGTTTCACTAGAATCCTTTTCTTCTCAGCCTCTGTTACTCGTGAGTTCATAACTCGTGGATTAACTTCTACTGCTATCGCCTTTCATTTTTTAGTAGCTCGTTGAGCATCTGTCTTCTTATGCAGTTCCTCAGCTGCTTTGTTTTGGGAGGTCTCTTGTTCTCCTTTTGCCACTGATGGATCAGTCATTGTGCTCTTATACCAAGAAACAAAAATAAACTAGAACACAACAGAGAAAAGAGAGGCAAGGGAAAGCTTTTCTATGTTTGTATTACTTCACTTAAAGCTTGAGTTAATACATCGGAAGAGGTAGATGGCCTTAATAAATATAAGAGGGAAAAAGAGAGAAGGTATAGAGTAATAATGAATTGAGAAAGCAATTAACCCTACCTACCAACATTAAGCCACAAGTTATAACCTACCAGTATTAAGGCCACAAGTTAACTAACACAGTAAAAGGATTAGGTAATAGAGTGCAGCAGAGGTGATGGTACTGATTGTGTTGTAACACGCTCAAGTAGCGTTCCTTGGCCTCACCATACCGAGATCCCTTTGATCTGAGTCCCCTTAGCCTCGATTCGAACCCAAATCTGCAAATTCGAGCGTCACACCTAGTACTCGCGCCCACCATGTGAGGTATAAATGAATTGTTTGCTCTGTTGGGTCCTTTAATTTATATTTTGTAATTAAAATTCGTTGATGGCTGCCTTTTGGGTGGATTGTTAATTCACAATATTCATTTGGTTTGTTGGGCTGCCATATGCAAAATTTAGATTATATTCATTATAATTGGACTCTTATTTAAGAAATTGTTATTTTAGAAAAGGGTCTGTATTGTTAAAATAAGGTTTATGTTATGAGTTAATTAAATATTCATTTTAGGCCTTGAGTTTTTTATTTGGCAATTTAAGAAGTATCAAACAATCCACCTACGAGTGCTTAGCATTTGCCTTGGAAAAAGGGACGCTAAGAGCTTAACCTCGCCGTAATCACTAGGCAAGTCTTAAACATTTCAGAGGGGAGTTAGGAATAATCATCTCACTAGCTGCATATGCAAAGCTTGTTCTACCGACAGATTATAGTCAAGTGCTCTAAAAGGGGGTTTGAAGTTAAGTTTAGTATGTGCTAATTTTCTCATGACAATTTATCTTTCTTAAACTAGTTTGTAATGCGAACATCTCCTCACTAGTTAATTAAGGTTAAATCTTAGGTAGCACAAGTTGGATTTAGGTTGTTGATTATAATATGGACCCAGGTGAGTAGAATTTATAATTTTGTTTGTTAATTAAGCATGCGTCGGCCAGCTACCCACGCGTGTTCACCTCCAGCAACTCGAAAGAGAAAACTGGCAAAAGACCCAACAGGTTACGTTTAGTCTGGTGCAAAGTTTTTTACACCATTAAAAGGGGTTAAGGTTAACTCTGCTAGCGTGTACGAAGCCCTGAGTTAATTTGTGTGGGATTGCGACAGAAGCTGGATTCTGCACCATCGGATGTAGAAGCATTCGTTTGTAAGGAAAGTATGATTTCAGTCTCGCCAAGCAACACGTACATATTATATCTACAATTTAGATTGACTCACTAGCATTAGTTATTTATTACTAGTTTACAATCAAACACACCTTCTGAAATCCATCTGTGCCTTTTACTTTTTACCCTTAAGTTATATCAATGCGCTATAGGTTCCCTGTGGAGAACGATAAAATATAAATACTTATCACTTGCTGCATTCTGACCGCGTATACTTGCGAGTAAGTGATTCTGAGTCACACTTAGCAATAGGTTGAACTCTGAGTTAATTACTGTACATTTATATTAGCACCCAGAACGCAGGTCATGACACCTCAATTAGAGCTCTCTAGCTCGAATAACCTAAAAATAAGAAAACTTTGTATTTATATTCGTTCAGTTCGCAACTCACCCTAACAGCTGCGCAACGTTTGTATTTTTTAAATATCTTTTTGCTCAGATGAATTGAAATCATATTTTGACAAAGTTTCTTTAGACATCCCACTTGATCAATTTCCTACGAATTATAAACTATTAAATGTAAAAATACTCAAACTTAGTTTGTACATTTTCCTATGATTGTTTACCTACAAGTTAAAATCTCAAGGTTTGTTTTTTATATCATTTATAGTTCAGACGATTCGTCGAACATTCAACGACATTTCAAATAGTTACAAGATCATTCGAATTTGAAATGACACTTAGAAACTGTAAAATTTAGGTAAATACTCAAAAGAAAATGTGACTCACCTGACAATAAACGAATTATAGTACGAAACTGAGCTATAAATAATCATATGGAAATGAGATCATTCAGTAAAAAAGGTGGCGATGTATTTTTGATAATATTCTTACAAATTAATAGATAATGATCATCTTTCAATAAATTTCAAAGAATGTCACTAGTACCTACAAAGTATTCTTAAATTAAATATCCAGTCTTTTTTTTGTGCATTTAAAAAAATAATCCAAATCTCTATACAAATTCCTAATGCGAAACAAAAATTGATGCCATTAATTTGTATTTATTGATACAAAAGTATTGATGCATGTATGATTTATGCATTAATTGAATAAACTTCAGAGTTAGAATAGCATTAAGATGGGAAATTCATATAAATAAGATGCACGTATGATTTATGAGCTTAAATATAAAAGGCTAGGGAAAGTAATGCATTTTAGAGTAAAATGTGAATGTTGAATGCTTTTTGTACTTAAATGCCAAAGATTCAATGTTGCGCTAATTTATTGCTATATCTACAGGAATTGGAAACATGGTTAGCATCACATTCAAAGGAGAAGCGGAAGGTCAAAATGCGCATCAGGACGCTTTGAAGGTTGTAAACCATTGGATCTTCCAAACAATATTTGCGAAGGACAAATATCCGCTGCGGAAAAGAATTAATGCAAAGCGATGCAGAAATTAGAGTAATGCGGATCTGAAAACATTTATGTGGTAACTGCAGATCAGATGCAAAAGCCTCAATAAGAAAAGAATCGGATGACGAGCTAATGCCAACTATCAGATTGCAGAATAGACAAACTGCAATAATTATGAGATTCATGCCTTAATCAGCAAAGATGTGATTGACAAAATCAGAGGAAATCTGCTGCAAGAATCAAGGGATAAGCTGCCAAAGTTAAATTGCAATAAAAGGCAATAAAAGATATTTCCAAATCCAATCCTTACCTTCCAAGTCGATTCCTTAGTCCTCAACATCTTAAGCCTATAAAAATAAGAAGAATCAAGAGAGAAAGTGTGCCTGTTTTAGAGTTCTTCTCCCACACTTGGAAGTAGGATTTCGAAGCGAAGTTTGTGTTCCTATTGACACGGAGTCCTGTTCTTCAAGCAGTCGCCACACTACTTTCCAGTTTATCTTTTCTTTGTTTATTTTATGTTTCATTTATTTTCAGAACCATTGTTTTCCTTTCGAACAGTTCTTGCATCTGAATTAATTTAGTTTTCTTTTGCAATGACTTTCGCTTTATTCTTATTTATTCTTTTCCTTACTTTCATGTCTAGCT
>JBBMKA010005325.1:0-11685 GCA_037833695.1 Sechiopsis laciniata | reverse complement strand
ATAAAATTAGTTTTAAATAGATAATGACAAAGTAATATGAAAAAAAGTAAAGTTTGAAAAAGTTACTTAGAAAATATATTGACATTTGAAAGATAAAAAAATATTAAGTTGATCTTCAAAACTTTAGAAAATCTTATAAATAATGGAATAAATATGACTTGAAAATCTTCTAAATAATGGAATAAATATGACTTTATATGATTTATTGACAATATATATTTCTGTTTGAATCGGTTTTTATTTGTTTTTTAAAACGAAAACTGGAACCGATTCAATATTTTTGATTTTTTCAAATTACAACCGATATGTCCAACTTTGTGTTAGAAAACCGATCTGATCCATTGAATTGGATTGATTCGGTTCGGTTTTTTTATTTTTCCTTGCACCCCTACTGTGCGGGCCAATTTACGCGTACTTTGACTAATGTCACAAAAAATTTTAGGACATTAATTTTTTTTTTTCTGCATTGCATTTAAAATAAAATATATAGTTTTTAAAGTTTTATATCTTAGTAATTTGGGTAAAAAAATAATTTACGAGTTAGGTTATAAAATATAAACTAAGTTAAACTTTACTTTACTACTTTTATCGCCCTTTTAAACATAAAAATCATAACAAATGATAAATTCAGACAGAAAAGTAAAAAGAAATTAAAAAAAGAGATGTAGATGCGGCTGTTGTTATTATTATTATTATTTTAAAATAAAAATTAAATTATTATAAAACGATATTTGAGGATAACTTATTATAATATGAGTTATGATAAATGATGTTTCGAGATAAATTATTGTAATAAATGTTATACCTTTCTTTTAACATTTTAAAAAACAACTTGGATTTATTTAAAAAATTACAAATATTTAACAAAGTTTTTTTTTTTGAACTAATAATTAATATTTAACTTCATGATAAATTAACATTTGTTTTTGTAATAATTATTATATTTTTGTCTTTTTTATATATATCTGGTATGTTAGTATTATTATGTATTAAAAATATTTGAAAATTTTGAATAAATATGATATTTTAAAAAATTTCAAATCATGCATTTTATATTGAAAAACAACTTATTTAACTAGTATAAATGATGTTACATTAAATTTAAACCCTGCATAAATCATACATTCACATTAATGGATTTTTATTTATTAATCTATCAAATAATTATTATATACAAAATTTATATGAATAAAAGTGATTGTTCTATTATAGTATTTGTAATTATTATTTGAAATAAACTAGGTTAATTTTTTTAATAAAATGTTATACATATATGAATGAAATTATTGAATATATCAATAAAGTTATTAGTCACAATAAATCTTTAAAAGTTTGTATAGTCAATATTCTTAAAATTATTAAACAAACAAATAAAAGTTTTAAATAAATGAACGCACAGATTTAGACAAACATATACACATGTTTAAGTAACTGCCCATTATAATAAGCAGTCGGTCAATCAAGATTGAATTGTCTTAATCCAACGGTTTGCATATGGCCAAAACACGTATAGAGTGTGTTTGTGCCTCAAAGGACAACAAAGAAGATATTGAAATGAGGATGATTCCGTGTGTTTGAGCCATTGGGAAACATTCTTCTCATAATTACGTTTTCTCAAAATTATATTTTTCATTATCCTCTTAACTATTTTTTATTATTTCCACAACAATTTTTATACATCACATTATTATTTTTCACTTTCATTATTTTATTTTTCTTATAATCATTTAATTCAATCTAAATACAATAAATTATTCGTGTCATAAGCTTTCTTTTCATCTCAAACACAAATAATCATTTTTCCCATAATCATTCATTTTTATATTCTCCCCTTAATTGTCATTAATCATTTTCATTACCGTGGTCCCCGAATATCTCCTAAGGAGTTGAGATGATGTTCAAAAAATTCACAAATAAGGTAGTATTAAAAAAAACAACAATTCAAATAGTCATACACTCTATAAAATGCCACGTCACCGGCTTAAAAACTTTTTCATTACGTGTCAATTTCTCAATGGCGAATCAGTGAGATACCGTATATCGTATCTGCAGCGGAATTTGAGCATCAATCCCTATTTTACCCTCGTATTTTTCGTTATTAACCATCTGTGTCCCCCCTCACATAGTAAAATTACGGGCTATTTTTCATTTTCATTTATTTTTCATTTCCTCAAGCGTTGCAGTTTTTTCTTTTTTAATTTTTATTTTTTGGCCTTCGTCTTCCCCTACTGTTTGAAGTTTCTACGTGTTTTTGCTTGTTCTGCGATTCGTCGATCGGACTGTCATTTTCTCTCCGTCGATGACTATGGCGACTCCTCCACCTTTTGATGTAATTACGCTACTCTTTTTCAGTTTATGTTCTTGATTTTATTGGTTTTCTTTTGCGTACTTTTCGTCGTCCTTTGGTTGATTGTTTTGGTGTCATTTGCTGTTCATTGAATTTTGATCTTAAGCGTTTCGATTTTGGTTCGGACGTCAATTTTAGTTCAGAATTCAATAATTCGGCTAATTGCTATAGCCTTAGGGTTTTGATTCAATGTTTATGGTGTTGATCTGATTTGCGTGTTTGTTTTGCAGCAACAAGACGAGGAGATGCTTGTGCCGCATTCGGATGTAGTGGAGGGACCTCAGCCGTTGGAAGGTTTATATTTAGCTGATTTTTGTGATCTTTTTAGTTGGCTGTGAGTTTTGAAGTTTATGCGTTCATAATTCATTGGAAGATTGGTTGTTTTAGGTTTTATTTTATGGCGTTACTTCAATTTCATGATGTGGCGATTTCATTTGCTATTGAGACATTGATTTGTTTTTCTTCATTTTTTTGATTGTTTTTATCAGCTCAAGTGGAGCCTTCTGGTACTGTGGAGAACCAGCAAGTGGAGGATCCCCCACCTATAAAATTCTCATGGAAAATCGAGAATTTCTCTAGGTTAAACATGAAAAAATATTATTCTGATTCGTTTTCAGTTGGCGGATATAAATGGTACATTCTCTATTTCTTTTTCGAGATTGTCATTTGCGCCATTGAGTTCTGTAGCTCGTTGTTGATTTGAGTTGGTTGGTTTCATCAGGCGGATATTAGTTTTTCCAAAGGGAAACAACGTTGATTACCTGTCAATGTATCTGGATGTTGCAGACGCTTCAACCTTGCCGTATGGGTGGAGTAGATATGGACAATTCAGCTTGGCTGTGGTTAATCAGGTCCATAAAAAGTATACAATACGAAAGGGTATGTACTTTAGTCGCTTGTAAGGGAAATATTTTAATCACTTGTAGAATGATATTATTGAGTAATGAGTGTCAAATGAAAACTTGCACCAACAAAATATATTGGGTTGTTCGGGTTTTCTCTCTCTCTCTCTCTCTCTCTCTCTTTTTTTTTTTTCATTCTTTTTGAAGCATGACCAATTATCTTTCACCTGTTTCCCCCACTTTTCCTAATGAATTCATGTACAAATAAGTTTATGCTTATATATTTGTTTAATATAGAAAAGGATACTAAATGTCCAACATGACCTTCAAAGATATTAGAGAAGTGATTTTTTTAAATTTTTTTTATAAACATAGTTTTAGATTAAAAAAAAACTATGCAAAGACGAAGATTGTGATTAAATAAAATTAATGTATGAAGACTTACTAGCAAAGATTCTCGAAGGATCGGGGTAGCTGAGACTGGTTCGGTCTAGAGCTGATCCAGACTGGTTCGGTCTAGGGTTGACCCAAATCGATTGGTGAGAGATTCACCATGACTGGTTCGGTCTAGGGTTGACCCAGATCGGTTGGTGAGAGATTCACCATGACTAGTTTGGTCGAAGGTTAACCCTGGCCACAGTATTATGGCAGATTTGTATGGTTCAATTCGTTGTCATCTTTGCCTTGCTTTCGATTATCTCTTCCCTTTGTCTCCAGGTATTATCGACATACTACCATCTATTTCAATGCTTTTATCTTTTCATTTACCATTTTTTCTCTCATTTGCAAGTTTGTTCTTTTCTTCAGGGTCATCCAAAATTGTCAAGAGTCCCTCTCTTTCTATTGACACACCTTTTATAGCTCGTTTGAAGATTGTTGGATGTTGTATTTTTTTGTTGATTTCGCTTGAAACCTCAACCCACAGTATCTATCGTTTCCATATTATTTCACTGTTTTTTATTATGTTTTGTTGCTGGAGGTATGGTCATTGGGTCTATTTTTCTTCTCATCTGCCTCTTGAGCCCGGTTTACAGGCATTGATAGGTGTATTATTTCTATCTATCCCAATACCTACCGAAGATGTATATTCACCGGTCTTTCTTTTCTTCATTGCACCATTGAGCTCCATCTTTTCTCTCATTTATAAGTGTGTTGTACTCTCCTTTCCTCCCTCCTCACAACACCTACCGAAGGTGAGATTAAAAGGTCTCTTCCTTGCCATATGAGGTCTCTCTCCTCTTTCTCAAGCATTGAGCTCGATATCATTCTTTGTTCTTTAGAACATCTCTTAAGAGTCACTCTATGTTATCGGTTCTACCCCTTATCGGTGAAGACACAGTTTGTTTTATGAGATTGATCTCCTCTTCGCACATCTTCTTTACATATAAATATGGCTATGGACTTTAGAGAACTAATGATTTTATTATTCTATTCACCTGCATCATTATCTCAGAGATTTTTTATGATAGAAAACAAATACTTTCATTGATGTAATAAAATAATTCCTATCGGAACATGACAAAAATCATATAAGAGTATTATATGGGTGAGATACCAACTAGAAGTACTGTGAAATTCCACGTTTGCATATCTATATGATAACAAGACAATAATTGTTATTGTTCATTCTGATTTGAGGTCAACCTCATAAGTGTACACATCTTGAGTAAAGCCATATTCCAACCAAAAGCTTCTAACATACAAGTCAAGTAACCTTAACCATAAGCAAATGAACAACAACCAAAATGGTGCCCTGTCGTCTCATTGTCGGAAAAGCACACAACACCAAAGAGACAAAGAAAAATTAATGCCGTTGTTGTTAACGTTCAACATTATTAACACCTCCATAACTAGGTACTCGCAAAAATCCCTTTGTTTTCCAAGGATAAACATCTTTTCAAAGAACGCAGTAAAAGTTGTTAGAAGTTGGACAATTGGATTAAACCAATTTTGGCATCAAAGAACTAACAATAAAAGACTTTTAAGGATCAAGAGGCCTAATTCAAGAATCATGTGAATTTTTCAAGGTTACCCATTGGTTACTTCTTTTTGAATTTTCCAAAAAGGCTTTGAGGATGATCATATGGTATTAAATAGTTCACTTCTTGTGTTTATATTTATGATATAACTAATTGGTAACTTCTTTTTTTGATTGATTACTTCTCCATTATTCATCTTTGCAAAGGAAGACTTAATAATTGTATTATTTATGAGTTTTTTTTTCTTAACTTTTTGATGTTACGTTTATTTCCCCACAACTTCCTATTATATATTGATCGAAAATTTCTGTTATGTAGAAATAAATTATTTGTCTCTTTACTAGTGAATATTACCTTCTTTAATAGTATGGTTCTTAATTAGTGTTTTCGAAGTCTTATTTGAGCCCTCAAATAGCGATATTTGTTTTTTTTCTTCTTCTTTTTTTGATAGGAAAAAAAAAAGAAATAGCGATATTTCTAGAAACCCTAGGAAAGGCATCATAGAAGAACTCCCTTTTCTAGCCTTTCTTTCAATGTAGTGGGGACGAGAGACCTTTTTTTTAAGAAGATAGATGTTTGAGGGATAACCCTCTATGTTACTTATTCCCTCGTCTCTTTCATTTATCTCTTTTGAAAAGTTGCAAGGTCATGGATGTTCTAGCTCGCCCAAGGCATTCTTCTCTTATTTTGAACGTCAACCATCCCTTTACTGATAAGGAGACGATGGAGTTTATAGCATGCCTTTGATTACCTTATTGGGGGAATTTCTCTTGTATTCATGGGCAAAGGAATGTTTGTGTTTGGTCTCTTGACCTTGTGTTTTTAAAGGCGCAGAAAGGCACAAAAACTCTATGGAGCCTAAGGCGCAAAGAATCTATGGAGCCTAAGGCATAAGCCGCAAAAAAGGCATGGGCTTTATTTTTCGAGGCGCACCAAGCATAAAAAAGATATATTTACCACAAAACATATATATATATATATATATATATATATTAATTTCTATCAAACAATCACAAGTAACAAGAATACAAAGTCAGAACACACAAACACAAGTTTTACAAAATCAGAACACACACCAACACATTTTTTACAAATTGGAACACACAAACACATTTTAACAAAATCAAAACACATAAATATTAAATGAAAAAACTGGACATTCAGATTTTTTTTTTATAGGAAACAAGACTTTCCATTGATGATATGAAAATATGAAGGGCTTGTCGATACATGTTACATAAAACATTTCCATTGTGCAATAAGCAAGGTGAAGCTATAATCACAAAAAGGTTTCAACAAGTGGACCCAAAATAAAGCTAGATAAATAGTAGATTCCATAAATTTGCTAAAATGTATAGGTTTGTCTTTGAAGATCCTGTTCCGCTCCATCCATGCATTCCACAAAAGCTTTAACCATTGACTCCCACCGTAGCTACTTCTCATTCTTGAATGGGTAGCCAGCAAGAGATAGATCCAAAAAGGATTGTATATTACCAGGCCAAGCAACAGACCAGTTGAAATTTGTTTGGATCGATCTCCAGTAAGGGTGCAACAGAGGAGCATTGGCAAAAGATGTGAATTTGAGTTTCTGCATTCTTGTTGCACAAAGGACACCACATCATTTGTGTTGATGGCGACATAACTAAGTTCCCAAATGAAAATTTTTACCTTTTTAGGATGGGGAACTTTCCAAAGAACATCATAAATTTCCTTATAATCAGAGGAACATGATGTCTCTTTTTTGGTGAGTGATACCGATGAGAAAAGGTTGTCTTTTTCAAGAATCCATCTCCATGTGTCAGTCCTATCAGCAAGAAAAAAAGTGCCGAAAATCTATGATAGGGAGGCCCATTCATGAATCTCTTCATTATTAAGACTTCTACGCAGGTTAAGGTTCCAGGCAGCCTCATTCTTGGACCAGGCATCACCAATCAGATCAGATTTCTTCAATGACAGCTGATATAGTCTAGGAAAAGCCTCTTTAAACACTACAATATCAGCCCTTGGATCCTCCCAAAATTGGGTAGCTTCACCATTACCCACGACATGTTTAATATATTTGTAAATAAGGAGTGTAGCCCTGTGAATGACTTTCCAAGGTCCCCTAGAGACCAATAGATTGGTAGATCCCGATCTTTGAAGAAATTCACCATATTTGGCCTCAATTAATGACCTCCAAAGAGCGTCCCTCTCAAAATAAAAATGCCAAGTCCACTTAGCAAGGAGGATCCTATTTTTGTGTGTAAATCATAGATGCCCTAAACCCTATACTGGAAGAATAGTACGGTCACTAAAATCATTTTATTTTCCCTTTTAATCTCTTTCCTTATTATAATGCTTCTATTTCTTCTCTCATTTAATTCAAACAATGTTTTTCCTCTTCTTTCGTTTTTTTTTTTTTTTTTTTAAGAACCTTTAATTTGATTTGACCAATCATGTCATCTAACTAGCCACGACACCCATTCTTTAATCAATCTAAATGTCCTTCCCTTTATCTCCACCATCGATTAAAATTCCTCCATTCATTAATCAGTTTGGTCAACTATTGCTATAAAAAAATTGGATAGCTACATCAAAAGGGGGAAATTGAAAATCGATGGTTCTTCTTCACGACTCTTTTTCTCTACGTATTTTATTCTTGTCAACCACTATGAGGTTTGATTCCAAAAATTTTCCCGTCTTGGTTAGTAAAAAACCTTGTTCTTTTCCCCCTTGAATCGAACTGGTTCGATTCGTTTATCATAACAAAATAGTGAGTTTGTGGGAAAAACATTTAAGCCCTTAAGGCACGTACCTTTTGCTCCTAAGAGCTTAAAAAAAAGCACGACAAGGCGCATGCCTTTGTTGTTGCGCTACAATTTGTTGAAATGAGGCCCAGCTAGTGCACCTCGCTTTGTTTGGTGCATTTTAGGGCTTTTCTACACCTTTTAAATCACTATAGACCCTATGGTTTTACACGTCATTCCTGTTTTCCTGCTTGGTTAACTCTTCCTTTCTACTTTACATAGGGTGAAAATTTCAAAGAAATATAAGTTCTTTTACTTGACAGATTCTCCATGGTATGATTAACACATGAGACTAAGTGATGCTAAATGTTCCCTCCTTAATGGGGCTTACGTGCAACATTTTTTGCAAAATGGTAGACTAGGATCTCGATCATCTTCTTTGTCTTCGTGAGATGGCCTCTAATGTGTGGAATTGGTTCTTCATGAAGTTTAAGGTTGTTTCTGTAAGACAACTGCTAAGGATAGACAGACTGGTTAGCTTGCTTTCCTCCCCTATCTTTCAAGATAAATAAGCCTTTTTGTTTCAGGCTGGTGTGTGGGCCATTTTGTGAGGGCTTTAGAAACAATTGAATTTTTAGAGACATTTAAAGTTCATTTTGCTTGATTGGAGACCGTTTTTTATACGGTCTTCCCCTTTTTTTTGGATCCTTTTTTGTATGCCCTATTTATTTTCTCCTTTTGTATGCTCATATTTTTTTCTCAATGAAACTTGGGTTTTCTTAAAAACAAAAAAGTCTTCTTATCCGAGAAAATAAAATAACTAGTGTTTTCAAGAGGCTTATTACTGTAATTAGCTGACATCCCGTTCGTTAGTTCATAGTTTTTTTACTGCCAATTGGTTGCCATTTTAATGCGTTCTTAAACTGAAAGAAGCTCGTTATGAAGAAAAAGTGGTACCACATGTTTATGCGAACTTTATCGTTTGGGATTCAAGCAATGCTATATTTTTCTCTTCATGTTTAATTATGTAGACACAAAACACCAGTTCAATGTAAGAGAAAGTGATTGGGGGTTTACATCATTCATGCCTCTTAGTGATCTTTACGATCCTAGCCGAGGATACCTTGTTAATGACGCATGTGTTGTTGAAGCTGAGGTTCTGGTTCGTAAGGTTCTTGATTATTGGTCATATGATTCAAAAAAAGAAACTGGGTACGTGGGTCTTAAGAATCAAGGAGCAACTTGTTACATGAATTCTCTTCTTCAGACACTTTACCATATACCTTTCTTCAGAAAGGTAGGAAAAAGTTTCATAGTTCCTAAATTGTTTTATGGATGATTTCTTAATTCTTATGTCTGTATATCCAGGCTGTTTACCATATGCCGACAACTGAAAATGACATGCCTTCTGGAAGCATCCCTCTGGCTCTTCAAAGTTTGTTCTATAAACTTCAATTTAATGCCAGCAGTGTTGCGACTAAAGAACTTACGAAGTCTTTTGGGTGGGATACTTATGATTCTTTTATGCAACATGACGTGCAAGAACTCAATAGGGTTTTGTGTGAAAAGCTTGAAGATAAAATGAAGGTATGGTACATGATACTTGGATTTGTTTCTTTGACGAATGCATATAATTTTTTTTAGATTAATTATGCTTATAAAAATAGTCAATCCTACATGCATCGACTTGGCCCATCTATTGACATGACTCATGTATGTGCACGATTATTCTTTTGGTTCAGGGAACTGTTGTGGAAGGGACAATACAACAGTTATTTGAGGGGCATCATATGAATTACATTGAATGCATTAACGTTGACTTCAAATCTGCAAGAAAGGAGTCATTTTATGGTACTTTTGGTTTAAAACCCACTATTTAAAATTTTGAATCGATATAAGTTTTTTTTAGCTGGATTTTTCTGTGTGGACTTGGCAGATCTCCAGCTTGATGTCAAAGGTTGTAATGATGTCTATGCGTCTTTTGATAAGTATGTGGAAGTTGAACGCCTCGAGTGTGATAACAAGTATCATGCAGAAGAGCATGGCTTGCAGGTTCGTACTGTTGTTGATTGGATTCATGCCTTCTACTTGTATTGATGTTTATCTCGTGGTTGTTTGTCATTTCAAGGTGTATTTCTTAGTATATTGTGGCTTTTTAAGGATAAAGCAAATTTTGAGGCTTTGTGTTTGAAACAGTATGACTTGATGTAATTCTCTTTCGTAAATCTGATGTTGTATCTGATAAAAGCATAGCTGTTTTCTTTCACTTATGTGTGCCTTTTTAAAATTCTTTTACATCTGAAAAATTGGCAACCTATCTAGTGGGTTATGTGTGGAGGTCGCCCATTGGCTTTTCGGATAACTGCCCAGATTATATTGTTTGTTTTTGCTTACATCCTTATAGCTACTATTTTTGTGTTGAAAAGATCAGACTATCTCAATATATATGATATATTTTTTTTCAGAAAACAAAAATTTCATCAAGAAAATGAAAATTAGCAAAGCTTCAGATACCATTTTCGAGTGAGAAAAAGACAGGACAAACCTCTAAAAGAGGGAAGAAAACAATAAAATACAACAAGATGCAAATTAACAAGAATCAAAGCAGAAAAACTAATACAAGAGAAAGGATTAAATGAAAAACAAAACCACAAAATGGCACAAAAAAACTAATTAGACGCGGAAGAGAACAAAGAGCTTCAAGTTGAAATGCAAATCTTCTTTCTTCCTGCAAGAATATCGATCCTCAAGAATAGGCCACAAAATGCAAATACGAGACAAGAACTACAAATATTGGAAGTAGCAAAAACTGATATCCAAAACTTAAAACTGTGGACAAACTGAGCAACAAAAGACAAGTCCTTAAACACAGGAAAAAGATCACCACAAAATTCAACCAAACGGAACTAGGCAAGCAAGAGAACTTCTGACTGATAGCCAAATTGAGAAATTGTCAACCTAGAGAAACATCTAACCAGAAGAACCTCGACATTCCTTCAGTTGAAGACCACAGATATTGACAATGCTAGCAAATCTTTCAGGAATTTCAACTAACTGAGCACACTGCTGGTTCGAAGAGGGGAGCTCGGGATGAAAAATAGCTAGATCAGCTAAATCAAAAGGTGAAACGACCTCCTCAGGAGGCAGGGATCTAACTTCATCAAGAAAATTAATTGTGAACTCAATGCTACTGACGCTTATGTTATCTTCCGAGTCTGAATCAGGGTGAGGGGGGATTGAGGCATGAGTAACGACTCCGTGGATCATAGAGCTATTAGAGCTTGATGAAGGAATGTCATGCTTATAAACAACGGAATGGAAGGAATGAGGAGAAGAATGCTGGATAGTGGAAAGGCGTAAGGAGGGGTTAGATAGAAGACAAGAGTTGTGGGTTTTAATACAATCAGGGTTCAATATTTGATTTCTTTTCAGAAGGGAGGACAACTTACCGCTTCTGGAGTAGTGGAGAGGAAAAGGGAAAATAAGGGAAGATGGGGATTTTGGGTCTTTGGTGGTAGCAGAAGAAGGAGGAGGAGAGTGATGATCTGAAGGAAGGATAGGTGGTGGCAACAACCAGTCCAAGCTGTGGCATGTACAAGTTTTGAATCACTGTTCGAGGTTCATTGCCGGATGGGTCATCCCTCTTTGTCTGTATTGAAGAAATTATTTCCAGAATTCAGTAAAGTGTTGTCCTTAAATTGTGAGTCGTGTCAATTTGCGAAGTTTCATAGATTAAGTTCTAGTCCTAGGATTAATAAACGAGCTAATGCTCCATTCGAGTTAGTCCACTC